>BQNB010009161.1:19722-75238 GCA_026074375.1 Tanacetum coccineum
TGCCGCTTACTCGTCAGTTGTAATGCCTTTCCTATTGCCTTCAACAACTGGAAGTTGTCAGGTGATACCTGAGACAGGTTCACGAATGGCCACTCTGCCGACCGATGCTTGAAAAGATTCCAAGCTCATTTGAATACCTCTTTGTAGATTGTACTCATCATCTTCCACTTGAGGTTCATAAGCCGGTTGAGGTTCTTCGTCTTCTTCGTCAACAAGATGGTCAGACCTCTTTCCCTTACAAACTTTCATCACTTTACCCTTGCGGATTTTCTTTGAGGGAGACAACTTGGAGGTCTTTTCTTTCACAGGCTTTGTCTGTTTGGCAAGAGCAGGCTGTTTGACAGGTGTAGGCTTTTTAGACTTACTAGCTGGAGGAGCTTTCTTCTTCTTCCCACCCTCTTCATCTGTCACATTAGTCACTTGACGGGGTTTACGTACAGCCATATCTAAGTATTTCTGGTAGTACTCTGAATTACGAATGACATCAGTAATTAGGTCTTTGGGAATAGCCATTCTGAATACCTCATCCAGTTCTCCTTTAGGGACGAATTTGAGATTGCCGAGTGAATAGTCATCTGCCAAAATGTGAAGAGGAGATTGTGGCCTTTTGTGAATGTTGTGTCTACCTCCTAAGTAGCATATGATCAGCTTGGTGAATCGACATTATGGAATAACATGAGGCTTGGGCTTCTTGGAGGGAAATTTTAGATTGGTTGCATCAGTAAAGAAGGTCTTGATTGCCTAAACGAACTCTTCCCAAATGAGTTCTGCATAGTCTATGTTGGTTCCCGTGACAACACCCCACAATATCTGAAGAACTGGGTGTCTGGGTCTGTCACTACCAGAAATCTTACCCGTTAAGCATTGATTGGTCATCGACAGAATGGATCTCCATGGCTGAGAGAGACTGTTCACGTACATCTTTGAGACAAACTGGAGTTCTTCAGGGTATCCCAAATTGTTCACAAAATCTATAACCAAATCCCCAGCTGGAGGTGCCACAAAAGGGTGTGTAGGATCTTTAGGATCAATTCCCAAAGCACTACGAAGAAGATCAACATCCAGAGTAAACCACAATTCATCCAATTAGAAACTGTATATACCAGACTTGGTATCCATAGTCAGAGTATTCCAAAATTGTTGAATGTAGATTGAGGGAACATTATCTGAAGTAGTAAAAGCACTAAAGAAGTTGGTGTTCTATAGGATATCCAATGAAATAAGAAAGATGGGATTCTTCTGCTTCCTTTGAAGGTCCATTAGAAGATTGCTCTTTCTAATCGGCAAGTGAGCCTTGACAGGAACCAATTGTTCATCAGTTCTTGTAGGAGCAGGGACATTCTCTTCAGCCATCTTATCTACTTAAGAGTATCAACACAGATAGACAATATAGCAGATATTTGATGTTAGACGAAAATATTAGCCTTGTGTTTGAGTTACCATGCCATGTTTGATTAAGATATGATTGAATCATGTTTGAGAACATATTTCACATTGAGTCACTGGTCATTGGCTTAAGTCAATCCAAAAGTCAACATTGGTTAACCTTGGTCAAAGGTCCAAAAATTATCCAATAAGGTCAATATCAAGTTAACAGAACCCGGATGGGAGTTAACTAGTCAATTAGGCCTTTAGATTGGGCCTGAAGAGGTTAATAGGCTTAATGGGCCAAGAATTGATGGTTTGGCCCAAACCGCTACAAAGCAATTTACCAAACCGCTACGAAGTGGTTTGGGTAAACCGCTATGAGGCATCTGACCAAACCGCTGCGAAGTGGTTTGGTCAAACCGCTATAAAGAGGTTTGGGTAAACCGCTGTGAAACTTTTTTGACAAACCGCTTTGATTAAAAAATAATTAATTATTAAAAAATTAATATTTTTCATTAAACTGTTGTGATTATTTTATTGTTATTTAATCAAACCGCTGCGGATTAGAAAATATTGAAAATAGCGGTTTGAATATTTTAATATAAATGGTATAATTTGACCAAACCGCGGTGAGCAGATCGCGGTCCACCTGTTTGATTAAAATATTATTAAACTAGCAAACCACTATCTAGATAATCAAGCAAACCGCTGCATAGATTCAAGCAAACCGCTGACAAGAACAACCTGAGCAAACCACTGTCTAGAATAGTGGTTTCTCAGCAAACCTCTATGATGAATACCTAACTTAAAGTCAATATTCAATCCATTTTGGCTAATCAAACACAATCCAAGGCATTTTAGAGTCATATAGCCCTCCTAGCAATCATCTTTATTACCCTATTCCATCACATATCATCAAATTTAAGCATTACACTACATTAAAGCCACGAAATTCGTTAAGAGACATATAGGGGTCATGAAAACTTGTTTTGCTACACTACAATTACTTCATTCCAACACACAAAAGCTTACAAACTGAATTCAACAACAATCAAACCGCTATTGACTTTTGAAAGTCAAACATAATACGAAAATCATCAAATCAAGCAAACAAATGATTGGAGAGTGAAACCAAACAACAAAACATCATCACTACACCCCTAAGAACAAATCCCATCAACAAAAACATAACACTTTACACTACACAGTTTTTCGATCAAAAAACAAATGACAAATCAAACTTAGCACACTAATGTGATTAATCTATTTAAAAAAAAGTAGCGATCGAGTGTATTGTAACCCTAAACGCACCTATCCCAGCTACCAATCACCATTTTCAAACAACATTTAATTTTCGAGAAACCCTAAGTGGTTTTCTAGTGATTCTCATCAATTAAGCGTGTTTTGATTCAATTCCTTTAATCTATAGTAAGATCTAATGATGTAGAATAAGATTTGAGTGTTACCTTAGCAAGAAACAATCAAGAAATCAAGGATCCAATTTGCTACAGTAGTGGTGGCGGTTTGCGTTGGAGTGTGTGTGTTTTTATAAGTTTGACCAAGAAAAGAAGGTTTGATCAATTGGGCAAACCGCTGCCTTAAGTAGTCTCAAGTTTCATATTCGACATATTTGGTCCTTGAAGATTCTATCTTCTTTAATTTTTGATTGAATGTATTTCTAAGGTTAAATATGTTTGGTTTTTGGCAAATTTAGTCCATGTAATTAGAGATATCTAGGAAACAAATAGCATGTTGCATTTAAGCCCCTAAACTTTCTAACAAATGACAATATTGACCTTTTGAGTTAAATTAACTAACTCCCCTTCAAATTATAACCCCTTTCAAATACAAAAAACCTTTTCCATTACTTGTGTGATGTTTTAGAAATCCGTTTGATGAAATAAATTTGAAATCACTCTCCCCCTCAAACAATGACCCGTTTTCTATTTAAAGAGCAGTAGTCGTTGTTTGAGTTGAAAATTTTATTGTAAAAGCACAAACTGATTAATTTTCAACTGCACTTTTTCCACCGTGGTTAACACAAATAATTTTGAAGAATCAATTAAGAAGAAAATTATCTGGTTAGAAAGAAGACTTCTCTTCTTGAAGAAGAAATAACGCACTGAAACGTACATTACTCCTGATGGATATAAAGTAATCCATGCCCGGGAAAAATTAATTACCTGTTGTTAGGAACAGCTGTCTTTTTGACGACTTGCTTTCCTTAGATTGAAAAGCAGGTTACAGTCTGAAATAACTGCAAGCCATAAAGACATGTTTTAAAAAATGTTTGAAATTTTGCTCGAACATTATTTAAAGACCCGTGCCATTATTGAATGACATTTCTAGGTCCGTAAATATTATCGATTTAGAGAAGACATGTCTTGAAAAATATTTTTGTTATTTTCTATTTTCTAATATTTTATGGTTTTTGTTGGTTTTATATTTTTGTATTTTTCTTTAAGCGTTTTGAAGAATGAAATTACCTCAGTAAGGTAAGATTCCTTTGTTTGTTCGAAACCTCTTTCCTCTTTTGTGAGACCACATGGTGTAATTCTCTTTTTACAAGTTTTATCAAATTCCGTAAAAAGCTATATGAGTGTATAAATATTGATTTTCACTTGACTTTTTATTGGAAGAACTCCGGGAACAAGCCTTGCAGGTGTATTAGGTGGATACACCATCATTGATAAAATTGGTTTCAAGGTTATTTTTGCAATATCTGAGGACCAAAATATCTGTTCTGGAGTCAATTGTCTCTGTGGAGTAAAAGTTACAAGATAATTCTCTGTCGAATAATCAAGGGGTGCAATCTTAATTTTACTATCAACCCACATAGTGCTTTTGGATTTCTCAAGCATTTTCATTCTAGTTGTCTCAGCTATCTCAAGAGTATCCTCTGAGTCATGCACAATGGCAGAGGCATGTTTGGTCTTGACTAATTCATGACCATTATAAAGAGCAGATAGAACTTGCTTTGCTTTTGTGAGATATAAAGGATTTTTGTAGCCTATTGCTACCTTTTTCCTTTCATCATAAAAAGGTTTTGGTTTACACAACATATGTACTGTTTGAAGAGACTGATCTTGTTTGTATAATTTATCTTTAACCTTTTCTTTTAATTGTTTCATTTCAAGAAATTCTTCAAGGTACTTATTTTCTTTCTGTTTAAAATCCTTTTCAACGTTGTGACTTCTTCTTTTATTAACTTGTTATGGTTAATGGTAGAATTAAGTTGCATTTTAACAGAATGAAGTTCCTTTTTCAACAATTATTCCTGAACATTACGGTCTCGGATAATTATTCTCATTTGTTCATCAATCTTTTGTTCTCATTCAGTTAATTCAAACCTTGTCCTTTTTTCATAAAGCTTGACTTTTTCCTTATATCTCGCAATTTCAGCAGTTAATGATTCATTAACTACTTTGTTCTGCTCATTCGCATAGACACATTGGGCAGCCTGTTCATGCATATCATTAATTATCATCATTAAAGCATCATTTGGCACAAAAGATACATTACTTTGTACAACTTGCACTGCGTTGTCCTTCACATACCGTTCATACGGAATAATATTACTATCACTCGTATATTCAGCATCTGAGTCAACGACGTAGTTTGGTTGTACATCGTTTTGCATCTCGTGTACTTCATGATACTCTCCCCAACACTATTTATATAGTTATCATGATCTTGTACCTCAGATAGAATGTCTGAATCATATGATGGACCAATTTCATCATAGATTGGATCGGTTGATGATAGATTTGCCATGAACATGGTCTGTGCAGTAGGAGACTCATCAACAATAGAGTCAAAATCATCCCATTGATCAGCTTGAAAGACGTTGTCCTCATTGAGTGCCAAATCTTATACTAGTGCCTCACCCACATCATCATCAAATGTGTTAGTCTGTCCACCTGCAATAAACAACAGTTGCTCTTCATCCAAAACCACTTCATTCTCCTAAGCTTGCATCAGCAACATCTTATCTTTGAAGTATTCTGAATTCTGTGGTCGCTTTAGGTGAGTGCATTGTCTTGCTATGTGCCTGATTTTATTGTAATTATAACACTTAATCTGCTTTGCTTGATCAGGATTAGTATTGCCAACTCTGTTCTGAGCTCCCCTATTTCCAGCTGTAACTGCTCCCCTGGCATAGTTCCCATGACCTATGTTCTGTCTACCCTGAACATTCTGAACAACAACCCTGCCATTTTGAATTGTAGCTTGGTTCCTTATGTTAGATGAGGTTCTGAGTTGATTGTTAGTTTGAGGAAGGTATGTTTTGTAGGATTAGGCGAGTAGGGCAACTGTTTTGGTTAGGTTTTCAATCAAGTCATCAGTTGGGGTAAGTCCTGAATCAAGTTGTGTGTGATCAAAAAATTATGGTTGATGGATAACTGGTGGGACATATGCATATTATGGAATAGCTGATGATTATGTAGGGTACTGATGAGGTAAAACATTAGATACAAAGGCAAAAGGATCACTGGCATGTTGATTGTATCTTTCCAACATCATCTTGTTCTCATTAGCATGTACCTTATGTTGCTTCAAGTAAGCATAAAACTGATCATAGTTAGATGTTTTCAATCCTCTGTTCAGTTTTACTACAGTCATGAATCTACCCCATTCAGGCAACATGTTGTTTACAAATTTTGAGTTAAACTGCATTTTGGGCATAGTCATCTTGATGTTTTGCATGTCGTTAATGAGATTTGTAAACCTGACATAGTATTCGTGAGTGGTTTCTCCTTTGTTCTGACAAAAGTGTTTAAATTCATCGTATAGCTGTGATTCACGTTCATCTTTTGTTAACTTAGAACCTTCCAAGAGCATATCCACATTATCCTAAACGTCTTTGGCGTCAGTGTAATGGTTAATGAGTGTGATGTCTTTTGGTAAACCTTGAAGTAGGATATTCGTTGCACGAATGTCAGCTTTAAACCTATCATTTTCTTCTGGTGTAAGGACAGCAAAGACTCTATCCCGTTCTGGTCCTAGATGAAGTGCCCCTACAGCACCTTAAGCAAGTGTTTCTATGAACTTTCCCATCTTAAATAGACCTTCATCAATCGACTTAATTATGTTATCCCCATTGTCTTTGCCCAAACAGTACAAACGAATACGTTGTTACCAAGACTCAAAATCAGACCTATCAAGCATTGGTGGGCGGGTATCGGAACCGGCACACTAGATATCTTCAGAAAGATTAGCCATCATAATTGATTGTGAAATGATATGAGTTGATCGTTCAATGATTTGTGAGTGTATGTTAAAAGTGGTGAAGTTCAATTAAGTGTTTTGTTGTTTTAGTTTGTTAAGTCCAAAGGTTAAAAGTTTGAAAATTTTCCAATTGTCCAAAAATAGTGGCTTAAACCGCTGCGTAGGTTAGCAAACCGCTGCTAAATCAAACCGCTGTCAAGAAGAAAAAATAAACCAAACCGCTACTATCCAACCGTTATGAAGAAATAACAGCCAAACCGCTGCCTAAATTTAAAACCGCCAGAGGTTCGTTTAGTAAACCGCTATAAGGAGTAAATCTTTAAAACCTGTACACAAACCGCTATGGTAAACAGCTATCTCTGTAAACCGCTATTAGTAAACCTCTACAATAGTAAACTGCTACGAAGAAGTATGTCAAACCGCTGTCAGAAAGTCAAACCGCCTTCGTTTCCTAAACCGCTATAAAAGAATAAATCTTCAAAACCTGTAAACCGCCACTAGCAAACTGTCGTTACTAAAAGACAAACCGTTGTCCTTTTACTTCTGACAAACCGCTGCCTAAGACGACAAACCAATGACAGTACTAACTGACAAACCACCAATGAATAGTACTTTTTGACAAACCGCTGCGAGTAACAAGGACCACAGTAAGCCAAATCGCTGGCTTGAAAAAACGAACGTTTTTACTTGATTTCTTTTGCACAACTAAGTACTAGAAGTCTATAACAACTACAAACACCTAAACTTTAACATAACAAAGATCAAAATCTAGGAGAAAAATGAAGAATAAGCCATAAACCTTTAAAAGTACACTCTTTGATCTAAACCAAGCAAGAAAACGCACAGACACACGATCTAATCATCCCATGGGCTCTAATACCAAATGTAGGATATTTGATATCATAACACAATGAGAGATCTTGGGGTTAGCCGAATCTTAGAGAGAGAAAGAAAGGAGAGAAAACTTTCTAGTAAGAGAATGTTATATTGAAATAAAATGACCAACCACCTCCTCCATGTGATGGAAGAGGCTTATATAGTAATTACAAAACCAGCCCATAGGCCTTGGTATGGGCTTAAACGTGTGGCTTTATTACCCGGCTCAATACCGTATGTCATACGATTAACGTTAAACTACGAGCTACGATAAACTGTAAAATACATGGGGTGACTGAGTCTTTTTCTTATATCTAACACATTGTTACTTGCTTGTTTATCCTCATTATTCTCGGTCCAAATAAGCATCACTTTTATAACTTGAATTACAAAAAAAATCTTGTCCTTTTATCTTTAGATTCGTGACGAATCTTGAAGATACCCTTTGCAAAACTAATAAACTTTTTCATAAATACCAATCCCGTTGAACGACCTGGTCTTACCCTAAATAGAACGGGGGTTACACTTTACCCGTGTGTTAGTTGGAAATCGGTTAAAACTAGTATTATAAATTTAAAGCTTTATTAACACATCAAAGTTTTTGGCGCCGCTGCCGGGGATTGAATGGTTTCTTGTTCAAGTATTTCATGTTTTGCAAACCAAAATTTACTACCCCGCCGTACAGTTTTCTGGCAAACTGACCCAAAAAATCATTTTTACTACAGAAAGTATTGCGTACTTTAACAAAGTACGCCAGTTTTTTTTGGAAAAATCTAAAAGTACTCCGCACTCGTTACCAAGTACGACGCACTTTCTGGCGAATTTCGAAAAATGGATATAAATTCAACCCAAAACACTCACCAAATCTTTCTAACGTTTAAATTTACTTCTGAGAACATAAGGATTGCCTTCCTTTTTATCTTATTTGCTGGATTTACATGTCTGTACAAATTGTATGTTAAAACAGAAAAAAAAATTTATTTTCATATGCTAAGCTTGAATCTTTGCTTGATGCTATTTCTATGTTTCTTACTTGTTATATGCTTATTTATGAATGCACTAATAATTACAATAATGGTTGTGTTAATCAAATTAATCAAAAACTCACCATGAATGCTTTGAATGATTATGTGATAGTTCTAAATGAAATAAGTTATGAACCTATGATTATTACATGTTTAATGACTACTTTAATTACTTGAACACGCCTATTCATGATGAAAAATTTATAAATGCAAAAATGAGGAGTTATAGTAAAATTGATCACATAAATAAATATGGAGTAATGACTAGGGATAAAATGACTTTACATTATTATTTTGATAAATTCTATGTTAAAAATAATAATTTGATAATTAAAAACCTAGAAATAAAGAGTTTTATACAATTCGTAACTAAAAAAACAAGACAAGTAGGCCACACTTATTTCCAAGTGCGCCGCACTTACAGGTCTAACAGATTACAGAAGCTTCGTAACTTGTTTACTATGCAGAAATCGTTCAAATTTTCGACTTGTGAATGCTTACTAATGCTATTTAAGTATGAAACATCACTTATGTTTGCTTATACTAACCAACTAATGTTTATTTTGATGTTTTGTCATATTAATATAGAAATGGACCCAAACACGAGCATTGGTCGATTGTGCTTAGGAGAGAACAACCAAGGTTCCGTGGCTGAAGGTATTGAGAATAAGGAGCATTGGGAAGGACCTGAGTTCCAAGACACAACTAGTAGTGGGCTGGAGAGAGAAGCTAAAGTCTTTACTTTTTATAGGATGGAAGAAGAGGGTCAACGTTATTTCACACCATGCTATGTGGGCGGATTACACGCTTACGATGAAGAAATTAACTTAAAGTATGAGAAAAACTTGATCTCAAACGAGTTCGCGGTCAAGTTGTGTTTGGAATACGAGGAGAAAAATAGATAAAAGTGTAACACCCCCAAAATACGATACGCAGCAAAATACAACATTTGGGGTGCTACTTCATAATACATGCACACGAGTCCCAGTAAACGTCCAAAAGATACGTTTAGAAATCAAAATTTATTTTATTTATATGAAGAACATCAGAGTTACAAGGTCCCATATTAACTTAAAAACTTCATTTCAAAAGTCATGGTACGACTACTTTCCCAAAGCTTCCTTTTGTTTAAATAAACAAAACATTTCACCGAGACACAGTTCTTGATATCCGCGTTCCGTCACATCCAAGCCATTAATAGCACCAATACCTGGGATACATGCTTAAAAACGTCAACAAAACGTTGAGTGAATTCATAGAGTTTACAAACAACAATCAGAACGCATATTTGGTTCCACAAAACACTATAACATTGCTTGCAGGGTAAGTTATATCATGATTTCCCAGTAACATGAGCTCGTGTACCGAACCTTAACACATTTATCATTTCAGATAAAATAAGCAACCGTGAAGTATGCTACTACCCCTAGTCTCAATACAAAATGTCTGTTTGACAGGGTGTTCACCATCGGATCCAGACCCCGGACAAGGTTGTCAAACCTAATAGATCTATTTAATGCACTCAGCGTTTACCTCCTCGGTAATTAACGAGTACACAGTAAAAGGCATAAACTCATAGGCAATGAAATCATATCACATATCAAAACACATGGCGTTCACTTTTCCAAAACAACATGTATCCCCCTCGTAGGTTTTAAAACATTTAAAATAGTTCGAAAGCGAGGTTATGAACTCACCTTGCTCTAAGCCGAAGATCAAAATAACCGTGACAATCCAAAGATGTCTCAACACGAACTCAACCACGACCTATATTTAATGTCGCCCGATTACTTTACAATAAAGTACGATCGAATAGTGCGTGCATCGCAACTATAGAAATAGTATAAATATGCATACACATGTGATGAGAAATCCACTTGCGCGTCCTAGATCCTTAACTCCACATAATTGAGTTATGATCACTCCTTTTCTTACACGTTTCAACACTTTATCGAAAACTTTCTATTTTCGGAAACTTTTTATTTTTAGAAAGTTGCTATTTTTGGAAAGTTACCATTTTTAGTAAGTCTCGTCATCTAATTATATTTATAATAATATTTATTTATCTCATCTCACATTCGACGCTTAATTTTGGTTATCGTTTAATCATATCGGTGTTATATCCGAATATTTCAAAAGTTTCCTATTTTTATAATCTTATTCGTTCATAACAATCGTTAAGTATAAAATATTATACTTGTAATAATAATAGCGTTTATTATTTTTATAAATATTCAACAAGTCTTGTATCAACCCGTTGACTTTCAAAAGTCAACGTTGGACTTTACTTTACTTTGACTCTATGTACTTTAATGTCAAAATATATATATATATTGTCCTAGATCGACACGCTAAAAACGACCAATAATAACATCCTTTTCACGACTCGACCTCTAAAGAAATTGTATGCAAAACGACGAATCCGGGCAACTATTATATCAGTTTAGGCGAGACTGAAAAACCGCCAAAAAGCCCCTGCAAGTTTCTCATAGAACTTGTTATATTTTTAATAAATGCATAAATTTGACCTTCAGTTTTGACCCATTTACCATTGCGATTTTTAAAACTAACAATCAAACGACATTCATGAACAACTTTCATGTTTCGTCCGGATGGCAGAACCCGGGACTCGAAAGAGCACCAATTCGTCCCTTTAAAATTTATTGACACTTTAGATCTGACCCGTCCAAAACGACCCGCTATATCACATTTTCACGACTCGGACTCAAAAGAGATTTTATGCAAAACGACATTCCGGACAACTTTTTAGTTTTAGCCGAGACCTGAAACTCGACAGAAAATGACCAAAATGCACCTGCCAGTTTCTGCAGGAACTTGTGACATCTTTAATAAAAGTGCAGAATTTGACTTTGGGTTTTGTCCCGTGATTACTCGATTTTAAAACTGGCAAGCCTCGCGGCATAGTAAAACGGCATTCTGAACAACTTTCGTGCTTTTCCGGAAGGCTAAAACGGACTCGAAAGTGCTCGAATTGCCCATTTTCGAATCTGCCAGCACCTAAATAACTATAATGGCTGTTTGGAATGTTTTTAAGTTTTCAAATCTTGTTTTCGTCGTAACTTCTTCGTTATTAGGATTTACGGGGCGTTCGAATTACCGAAACGCTCGTAAAAATACCCTCTACCATATTTTTCAATCAAAAATCAAATTTTACAAAATCTCGACCCTCGTTTTCTACGCCGAAGTTTCTGCTCAGAACTTACATGTTCCAAAACGCGCCAAAAATCATTTTCGGCCCAAAAATCCGTTTATGACACATCTAAAATGGTCTATAAACCATGTTCAACTTACTCAATCAACCAATAACAAAATCTAACTATACGACGCAAGATCGCGGATTTCATCACATGCAACTATTAAAATCAAACCAATAACGAAAACAATGAAACAAATGTAATAAGAGAATGCTGACAATGCTATAATAGCAAGATCGGACCAACGAAAGACTAGACTCGTCCCTTTGTTGTCTAGCCGTGACCTCGGACACATCCTAAACCCGAAACCAAACGATTTTCCAACCAAACCCACTTCGAAAAATCACTAATCTAACTCTTGTACAACACCCTTTTCAATCAAAACACTTGAATTAAACCCGAAAATAAATTTCTTCAGAACCCATTGCATGTAGGATTTGATTATATGAAACGTAGGCCTTAATGAGAGGATTAATATTTTTAAAATGGATCGTTGTGCATTTCGAAAAATCAAGGCGTTTGGGTGGTGTTTGTGTTCGGCCGGAAATGGGTGAGGAGAGGGAGAACAAAGTTATTTTTTTGTAAAAATGGTAAGTGTGTGCTAGTTCTTATATAGAAAAACACTTTGGTCATTTGGCAATAATAGTCCTTCTTTCTTTTCTTCTTTAAATTTTTTACACACATATCTTCTACTTAAATAGAAACCGATAACCATGGCTCGGGATTACACTTCTGAGACCATTCTTATTTTCGTCACACTTAATTTGGTTTAAAATATTAAACAAAATGTTAACTCGCGTCAAAATAAAGTTTTGACTCCGTTTCAACTAACTCGGGACGAGGACGATAAAATACAAATTATCATCATAAAAATATTAACGAAGCGAGTCGAAATTTCTACAATACTCAAAACGCTTAACGGTCGCGCGGTCAAACGTTGACTCGCAAATCGACTAAAAATAAGAATTATGAAATTTCTCCAAATTGTTCGTAATAAAATACGAAAATATATATTTTGGACAAATAAAATTTTAAATGTCGACGTTCGTTCACATTAACTTATAAAATAATAATAATAACGTCGAATTCGCGATGGTCATATGCGTCGTAAAACTCGGGTTGTTACAAAAAGCTAGTGAAAAGAGAGTTGTTGGTTTCTCTAAAAGGGGAATTTTATTTTGTGAAATTCATAGTAAATCCCGAGGAGGAGGATGTTGAGCCGAGTGTGATACTTGGTAGATCATTCATGAGACTCGCCAAGGGAATTACTGATTTTGGAAATAGAGTTATTACAATACATCCCGAACTCGATCCATTCTTAGACAACTCTGAAGAAACTGAAAAGTTTGAGGATGATTGGGATCATTTGCTTGATATTGATTTTGTAGACATACCAGATTTCGAGAAAGCTGGTCGGCCACCATTTGTCTGTAAAATGGGAAAGAGCAAGAGGAACAAGAAAAGAGAACTCGAGAATTTCCAGTTATGCTATTCTGATGTAGGACCGTCGTTTTCTAATGGAAAACCCTTGACACATGAAGAAGCTGCCCGGGAGGCACTGGCTATTGATATCTGCAAAAGATTTTCCATACTTAAGGAATAAAGACCCGTGATTGAGACTATGGCATATAGTGATAAGTACAAGAAGATACTGGATGGGATTGTTATGGATAAGATTAAGCTGGATGGAGAAATTAAGAAAGAGGAAAAAGAGGCTATAAAGTAGGTCAAAGGAGAAGCATTAAAGGAGAAGGAGGATCCTGAGACGTTTATTATCCTAATCCGACTGGAAGCTAAAATCGACCTTAATGCCTTAGCAAACATCGGTTCAGACATAAGTGTCATGCCTTTCCGAATCTACGTGAAACTAGGTAGAGAGGAGGTCAAAAAAGTCAACCGGGGAATTACCATGTTGAACCATTCAAAGGCAGAACCTATAGGAGTTCTGAAGGATGTTCTATGCCAAGTAGGAGTAACCACTATCATTGTCACACCCCCAAATAGGGTCCCGTCAGAACAAGCGTCTGGGGGCGTGACATTCATGAATATCTCAAGTACAAAGCATAAAGAATGACCTCTAAGGGTACGTTTTGAAATAAACACCGTTGCATTAATTTAAAATATTAATAAATTTTACATCGATCAATTTAAATGATTCAAGAGTTAAAATGCGAAAGCTTAAATGAGTTTCAACAACGGTATTTAAAGACATAGATAAATTCTTGATGAACGATCCAGGAAAAAGACTTCACATAAATCAAGCAACGACATCCAAGCTAAGAACCTGAGAAAAACATGCTTAAAACGTCAACATAAAGTTGGTGAATTCATAGGTTTTAGTTCAAATATTATCGGTGTGGACCACAAGATTTCAAAACATATGTGACAGTTATAGGATATACAACTTCAAATAAATAGGCATTTACGTTGCACTAAGCTCATGACACCGAGGCTAATAGTGGAATGTAGCATGTACACTGCCATAATAGTCTTGCCCTTACAAGTGTCCGACCAAAGACCACCTAACTAATTTCGATATGATATACATCTGTTGGCCTGTACAGTCCGTCAAGTACCCTACCAGTAAGAATAACCAAACCCGGATAGGTATTATTAGTCCCAATAGATCTATTTATTCACTCGCTCTCACTTAACCAGCCAGTCGGTTAAAGGTAATTAACTGTTCATGATGATTCGGGCAATAGTGGTCTAAACGCTACTTAGGCAACACGTAAATAGGGAAATTCTCACGTATAGTACTTGTGTCAAGTTTTAAAAGCAAGCAATGTTTCTCATCCCAAGTTATAAAACATTTATTCAAAACGAGTAAAGAGTGGGGCTATGAACTCACCTTAAGCAAATGGTGAGCAATCAATTTAACGGAGATAATAACGATATCAAATGACTCTAACCGCGACCTAATTAAAAGACGCGCTTCAGAAATGAGAAATAAATACGAAACATCGAATAAGACGCGTAATGAAAGTAGACATCCATAAGTGTTTGTGCTTTAGTTTATATAGTAAAACGTGACATTAAGAAAGTATACGGTTTATATTTATGTTACGATATGTTTTACGACAAGTTCTAATTTCGGAAAGTTACTATTTTTAGAAAGTTCTAAGTTTCGGGACGTTAATACCGTCCCCTAATATACGATGATTCCAATTACCCTAAACGCATTAGTGAAACCTAAACGCCACTTTCTAAGTCCGTCTCGCTACTAAATACCAAAAGTTTCTATTTTTAGAAGTTTCTCGTTTTAGAAATCCGACATTAAGTTTGTGACATTTTTAAAAGTTCCTAATTAATATACTAACGTTATTACTTGTTTTGCCAACATTTTAAAAGCTCAAAACATCCCGAAAGTTTCCGAAATGCCATTTTCAATCTCCAATCAGCAAGCTCATATTATTATTTTTCTCAAAAACGTTCCAAAATTCATTTCGTCATAACTCGGCCGTTTTAAGTTCGCTTTTAGTGTTCGAGGTATGAAAACTTATTTATTCAAAACAAGCTATCCAAAGACTACCTTCTCGGCTAATGAAAACATTTTTAGGTGTCCGAAAACCTTAAAACAAATTCAGATCAGCAAGCATCATTTTCGCAAACGCCTCCAAAAATCCAACCAAACTTCACCAATAGTGCCTATCTAACCTAAACCCATTCACTACTAAACCAATACAACAAAACCACACTTAATCTATTCCTAATCCTATCACCATCTTTGTTGCAACACACAAGAACACTCAATCTCACCAAGACTACAATATGAGTACATAAAAATACCAACATCGTTATTATTTATGAAAACTTAATTTATAAGCTTTGAAAATCATAACACAAACATATGGATGTATAGGTCTTGAATAAAAATACAAGAACATAAAGAAATCAAAAGAAGAAGGTTAGAGTTTTACTTACAAATGATGAACAAGATGGAAAACACAAGAAAACTTGAAAGAAGAAGAGTAGATCTTGAAAACCCAAGTATAAAAACCAAACCCTAACTTATAAATCTTGAAAACACTTGAAATCAAATGAAACCCTTCATTGGAAACACCTTAGATCTTGTTAGAAATGAGTTTGGAGTGTGTAAATGTTGCTAGAAATCAAAGGTATGTATTGTTCTTGTGTTTGTGTTTGTTGCCGAAACCACCAAGGGAAAAGAGAGAAGGAGAGAAAATTTTGTAAGGCCAAGTGAGAATGAAATGACCTAAGTTTTTGTTAATACAAATAATGGCAAAAAAACGTTATTTATATTTTTTGACCTCTCAACGTTTTGATAATAACAAAATGTAAAAACGTTTATGATAAAATTAAACGTTTACAAATTATTAATCGTAAAATTTCATTTCTAAGATTATTGATCACTTAAGGTGTGAACAAACAAATCATTAAGCATGATTAGTGATCAAGAAAATATTTTTCTCTCATCTATTACATTTTTATAAAAGATTTTCACAAAATTAATTATACAAACTATTTTCTAATTAAAAGAAAAGTTTTATTAAAAACATAAAATTTGAAATTCAAATTTCCCCCCTAAAACGGAAGCTTCTACACCAGATACAACCTTCGAACAAAAGGACAAAAAAAATGGAGCGGAGTCTAGGTGGTGGCCCCCTTATATATATGGGACCGCCAGGACCGCCACTAGTTACCGTTGGTTTTTCCTGTCTATAAATACTGGCCCACCCCTTACTAAAAATTATTCCTCTTTGCATGAAATTTTTCAGTCTCTTCTTTCTCTCTCTAAAACTTATTTCTCACTAAAACTCTGGATCACTAACATACTTAGATCTTGTTTCAATGAGATCTAATCTCTTCTTTCAACTCTTCCCTCTCATTCAAGTGCAAAAGAAGAACACTCGTATTCGTCAAGAAACGAAGTGTTGATTAGTGATCGCTCTCTTTTCTTCTAATAACAAACTCTATTGTAATTTATCATGTGTGTTTGTGTGATTCCCGGATATTGTGTAGATTCCCGATGTGAATCTTGTGAGTGTGTATATCATGTGAAGTGGTAGATTGGTTCTAGCTAAGATTAGGACTCGACATTTAGCTTAGTGTCAGAAAATAACATAAGCGACGTGTAAACGGTTTTCTCCGCCTAAAGGGAGCTTGTGACATATGAAGATCTCAGTCCGGATACTCGGTAGTGGAGTAGGGCGAAGAGGAGCATTTAGCCGAACCACTATAGAAATAGTCAAAGCAAAAGTTGAAAGGAAATCTATTGCTTTAAAGGCTAAGAAAGAATCTAGTGATGAAGAGTGTTCGACTTCCGGTAGTGAAGACGAAGAGTACGCCATGGCGGTAAGAGACTTCAAGAAGTTCTTTAAAAGAAGAGGTAGATTCGTGAGACAACCTCGGAACGACAAAAAGACGTTCCAAAGAAGCCGTGATGACAAGAACGGTAAAAGTGATAGAAAATGCTTTAGATGCGGCGACCCGAATCATCTTATTGGAGAATGTCCAAAACCACCGAAAGATAAGAACCAAAGAGCTTTTGTCGGAGGCTCTTGGAGCGATAGCGGTGAAGAAGATGATGAGAAGGTCAAAGATGAAACGTGTCTTGTAGCTCATGCATCAAGTGAGGTATGTTCCGAATCATCTTACTTTAGTGATGAAAACTCATCAATTGATGATTTAGCTTTAGACAACGAATATGATAAGTTATGCAAAATGAGTCTAAAGATAATCACTAAGAACAAAAGGTTAAAAGCTACTAGAAATAGTCTAGAAAACGAGCTTAGAGAATTAAAAGATAAATTATCCACACTCGAGAAAAACAAGGGAGTTGATCTCGATTGTGCAAAGTGTCATACGCTTAAAATTGAGAATGAAAAACTAAAAGAAGAATCCACTAGATTAAATAAATTTGAAAAGAGTACACATTGCTTAAATGAAATGTTAAGTAATCAAAAACCCTCCGGTGATAAACTAGGTTTAGGGTTTAATTCATTTGAAGCATCATCTAGTGGAACTAAGGAAATAAAATTTGTAAAAGCTCAGAAAAAGGTGTCCTCTGATGGAGGTCCCATAAATATGGGCGGCCCCCAAAGTGCCCAGGCGGCCCCCAAAATAATTATGGGACCGCCACCAGCAACGCCTGGATCTGAGAAAAGTGTGTCTTTTCAAAAATCTATTTTGGGTCCTAGACCAAAACACATAGTAGTAAACAATGTAAGAGTTCCCGTTGCTAGTGACAATGAAGTTAAGCAATTTTATAAGCCATTGTCAAAACCCGGAGTTGGATTCTCAAAACCAAATTTTAGATCAAAAACTCCGCCACCTAGAAGAGTCATAAATAGTTATCATCGTCCTAAAACACCTCAACCAAAAAGAAAAAAATGATAGACAAAATCAACCTCGTGGCTTTCCTGTAACTTGGAACAACTTCCCACGACATGGTTACATGCCATGGGAAATGTGTCTTCCATTTTCACATCCCAACCAATTGCATCAAATGCAAGGGATGTTTAGCACTAACAACTTTGGACCCATGAGATATTGGGGACCAAATGTTTGAGGTGTTGTCTTATATAAATAGATATGTCTTGGAGTTGACTTGGAACCTGATGAGTGAATAAAGGATAGCGGATGCTCCAAACACATGACGGGTAACCAAAAGCTCTTCTCATGCTACAAGGCATACAATAGAGGTAACATTATTTTTGGTAGTAATTTTCGTGGTAACATCATTAGCAAAGGTACGATTTCTAATGACTCTCTCAAAATAGATAATGTAGAACATGTTGATAACTTAGGATTTAACTTGCTAAGTATAGGACAAATATGTGATAATAAGTGTAGAGTAACTTTCTCTGAACATGAAATTGAAATCACTAAGGACAATAAAGTCATAGGCGGAGGTATTAGGAAGAAAGGCTTATATGTGATAAAATTAGGAAATAAGCCAAAGGATCAAATTTATCTAGCAATGATTGATGAAAATTCCACATTGTGGCATAGGAGATTAGGTCACGCAATCATGCGTCTCATTCAATTGTTGGCTTCTAAGGAATTAGTTAGAAACCTACCTAAGCTTAAGTTTGATCAACATTTTTGTGATGCTTGCAAAATGAGAAAACAAGCCCACGCTAGTCATAAAGCTAAGAATATAGTCTCAACGACTAGATGCTTAGAACTTCTCCATATGGATCACTTCGGTCCATCCGCCGTACGGAGTTACGAAGGAAACCGTTACACCCTAGTCATAGTAGATGACTACTCTAGGTATACTTGGACTAGATTCATTAAGAATAAAACCAAAGCTTTCGATCAATTTAAAATATTTAGTAGGAAAATCCAAAACCAATTAGGTTGTTCAATAGTGTCAATAAGAACCGACCACGGTAGAGAATTTGATAATGAGATGCAATTTGGAGAGTTTTGTAATGCCAATGGTATTACACATAACTTCTCAGCTCCACACACTCCTCAATCAAATGGCGTGGTCGAAAGGAAAAATAGGACACTTCAAGAAATAAGTAGGACTATGTTGAACGAGCAATCGTTACCATAAAAGTTTTGGTGTAGCGCCGTAGATACTTCAACATAAATTCTCAACCGAATCCTCATTAGAGCCATTCTAGTAAAAACACCTTACGAACTCTTAAGAGGTAGGAAACCTACGTTAGATTATTTTAGAGTGTTTGGAAGCAAGTGATTCATTTTGAACACCAAAGACTACCTTACCAAGTTTGACCCAAAGTCATACGAAGGTGTCTTTTTAGGTTACTCCCAAAATCGTAAAGCCTGCATCATCCTTAATAAACACAATAAGAAAATTGAAGAATCACTTAACGTGACATTCGATGAAACTCCTCCACCTTCTAAGACATCACCCTTGGTGGATGATGACTTAGATGAAGATGAAGCCATTAGGGAAACCGAAAAGAAAAACCTAGAAAATGTTGTTGAGGATGAAACTTAAAAAATTGACGAAATAGTTAATATTAAGGAATCTAGGAACCATCCTTTAGAAAATGTTATAGGAAACCTTAACCAAAGAACCCATAGGTCACAAGCCCAAAACCAAAGTAACTTCTTTTGTTTTATATCAACTATAGAACCTAAGAATGTGAATGAAGCGTTAGGAGATGAAAGTTGGATAGTCGCCATGCAAGAAGAATTAAATCAATTCGTTGCTAACGACGTTTGGGAGTCAATTCCACAACCTAAGAATATGACAATCATAGGAACTAAGTGGGTATTTAGAAATAAGTTAGACGAGAGCGGTGTTGTTTCTTGAAATAGGGCTAGGTTAGTTACTCAAGGCTATAATCAACAAGAGGGCATCAATTATGATGAAACGTATGCTCTAGTTGCTAGACTTGAGTCTATTAGGATATTATTAGCTTATGCTTATGCCTTAGATTTTAAACTATTCCAAATGGATGTAAAAAGTGCATTCCTGAGCGGTTTTATCAATGAGGAGGTACGTGGCACAACCTTCGAGATTCATTGAATTTGAAAAACCGAATCATGTCTATAAATTAAAGAAAGCTTTATATGGTCTTAAACAAGCACCCAAAGCTTGGTATGATAGATTAAAAGTTTTTCTTATTAAACATGAATATAAAATGGGAATGGTAGATAACACTCTTTTTACTAAGAAGAAAAGTTCAAATCTCATCATTGTTCAAATATATATCGATGACATTATATTCGGTTCGACTTGTCAAGACATGTGTGATGAATTTGCCAAAATCATGCATGACGAGTTCGAGATGAGCATGATGGGTGAACTTAACTTCTTCCTTGGATTACAAATAAAACAAATGGAAGATGGTATCTTCTTTAATCAATCTAAGTATATTAAAGAAATGCTTAAGAAATTTGGTCTAGAAGATTTTAAACCAATGAAAACCCCCATGTCCTCCGATACTAAACTCATGAAAGATGAAGAGTGTGAGTCGGTAGATAGTACCAAGTATCAAGGCAAGTAGGCACGATATCATGTTTAGTGTCTGCCTTTGTGCCCGCTTCCAAGAGGCTCCTAAAACCTTTCACCTTAAAGCAGTTAAGCGTATCTTTCGATACATAAAAGGCACTACACACTTAGGATTATGGTATCCTAAGGGGACCGGCATAAAAACCGTAGTATATGTCGACTCTGATCATGCGGGAGATTATGTGGATCGAAAGAGCACTAGCGGTATTTGTACGTTCGTAGGATGTTGTTTGACATCTTGGTTCTCAAAGAAACAAACCGCTCTTGCTATATCCACTACTAAAGCCGAATACGTAAGCGCCGAAAAGGCATGTCAACAAGCACTATGGATGAAACAAGCTCTCATCGACTATGACGTACGACTCGATGACGTTCCCATCATGTGTGATAACAAAGGCGCGATTGACCTTAGCAAAAACCCGGTGCAACATTCTCGTACCAAACACATCGAAATTCGTCACCACTTTCTTCGTGATAATGTCCAGAAAGGACATATCTCAATCAAAAAAGTGCCGTCTGTCGACAACATCGCCGACATTCTTACTAAACCCCTTAAACGTGAATCGTTTAACTATCTACGTCTCGGTTTAGGAATGATGGAACGCATTCCCTAAATCATATTAGTCCGCTTCTCCTTATTCTGTCTCAATTATAGCCCGTGTTCCTCTCCGTGTCGTGACAACTTAAATACTTCATCCGAAGTACTTTAAGCATTTTTAATTCGTGAAATGCAAATTAAGATGTCACTCTTCTTCGTAAAATTTTCATCAAAAACTGAGTCCAAAACCCTTTACTAAGGGCGGCCCCCATACCATAGGCGGCCCCTAATATATTTGGGATCGCCAGGCATTATGGGACCGCCATTAGCAGTCTCTCTTATTTTACACTTAGTCAAAAAATTTCAAACCACAAAAACAAACACCCCCCTTTGTGCTGCAAGTGACGAACACGATTCAAACAACCTAAAAACTCAAAATCACCCATCAAAACACAAATTGAAGATAAAATCAACACTTACAATGATTCACAACATCTTAAAGATCATCAATTGTAAGTCATTTCATCTATATTCTTTCAATTTGAGTCTAGGGTTCATGATGAACATCAAAAATTGAAATTGGGGATTTTTGATTTTTCTTTCAATTTCATACAATTAGGACTACTAGGATACAATATAAAACTAATATGCTTCCCATAGACATAGGATTTGCATATATTAGTGAGCTTGTAGAAAAATTGATTTTGAATCAAAACCCCAATTTTATTCTCAAATCACTCACGTTAGGAACATAATAAAATTATTGTCATGCATTGTTAATCCAACCTAAAAACGTTTTCAAACTTATGCTACTTATTAGTATCTTAGTACGAAGTACAGGCAACATTACTTGCCTTGAATGATTATTTAATTTTATTATCTTAAACCCATGCTTGCATGCACCTTGATACACTTTGGCTATTGTTATATTATGCATGCTTATAAAATTGTCAATTTGCCTACATATGATTTATTGATTGAGCTTAGAATGTTTAGTCTTATAACCTTGATCGTTAAGTATTAGATGATTCATGGTGAATTGGAATTGACTACAAAAGAGAAAAATAGGAAACTGTCTCTGTACAAGATTTACAGAAAATCAGGAAAACTGGAAAAATTTCCTGTCTCCAAAGAACGGCCCCCATAACTACTGGGCGGCCCCCTAATATATATGGGACCGCTAGGTATTTACGGGACCGCCATCAGAAGTCACGAAATTTTCACTGTGGCTCCTGATGTTCTGTGCAGTTGACTATTCTTTCTTAGACCCAGCTAAACCTTCTGCATTTTGCTAAACCACTTTTGGAATCCAAAAACGTGAATCTATTTATAAAAGTTAAAAACGTTTATAAGTATACTTTAGAAACTAGCTGTAAACTTTCTCGGTTTTTAGTCGTTTCTTCGTTTCTTCCGTCCACGCTGCGTATTAAGAGTGTTATCAAAATATACATTTTCAAAATCTGAGTTTTCTGATGAATAGTGATTTTTACTGTTCATAACAATTATATATTTATTTTTATAGATTTAGTTATCGTAAATCTCGTAAATGTCGTAACTTATTCGTTATAGCTTTGTTTTTAGCGATTCTTTCGAGCACGTTCTCGTAATTAAATGTTCTATTTATTTATGATGTTTTTCCAAAAATAAAGTCCCTGATGAACAGTAACTTTTTATAAAATTATTTTTATAAAAGTATTAATTATCGTAAAACTTGTAATCGTCGTTTATCTCTCGTTATAAAACGGTTTTTTCGAGTTTCTTACCTTTGTGGACATCATCTAAGTGACGTACTAGTTTTATTAAAACACTTAATCTTAGCTGTTTACCAAAATCCCGAACAAAAATAGCCCTATAATCTGTTTAGAGTTTATTTATATAATTTGTTTATATCTACTTTTAACTACAAGTTTATATTTGAACTTTTTAGTCTTAAACACGGAGTGTACAACACTTATAAATCCATTTTTAACATGATTATACCAACTTCATAGCATAATAAAAGTGTTATACAAAATGATGTCACAAGTAAAAACTCTTTTTACATGTTTAAAAGTATCCTAGTGGTGATTTTACTACATGGAACTCATATATGCATAAAATGATAAATGTAAAGACATAAAGGGTTTTAAAATCCACCTTAGAGTGATTGCAATATGAAAACCACAACAATTAAGCCCTTGTTTATGATATATAAACCCTAGGCTTGCAAGATCTTGAAACCCTAAACCATAATCTTCATTTTTCCTGCTTAACACTTGTAAAGCTCTAACCAAACCTTCAAAACCATCTTAGTAGGATCATTGATCTCAATTAGTAATGCTTGTATATTTGGTAAATAAAATTGTATGGTTTGTGTGGGGAGGGCTTTTGAGCCGTGGGTTATTGAAGGAGAGAAAGAGATAGAAAATGATTTTGGTTAAGTGTTTAAGAGTGTGTATGTTATCACCTTGCATGTATGTATTACATACTACTAAAGGTGGTCATATGTGAGCTAACTTTGACCAAGAAAATCAAAGGTAAAGGGGTTTGGGTCGTTGGATTTCAAGGAAACAAGGAGAGAAAAACAAGGATGACTAAGTTAGTCTTTGGTAAACATTGCTAGCTAATTAAGAATGTGTTCCTTTGGTTCCTAATGAAGACTCATCCCATGATAATGAGCGGATATGTTCTGCTAGTTCTTAATAAAGGAAAATGAAAGTATATATTGATAATGTATAAGTTGTAGTTTGTAAATAAAATGTTTACTTTGTAAAATGTATGTATTTGTCTATTTAATTCTTGTAAGGTTCGGCTCAAGTGATAATTGTAGGTAAAGTTTTATAAACTTTGAGCATTGGAAATAAAAATGAATATTTGTTGAAGCGTAGATTAATTATTATGGTTCCGGGTATGCCTAAACGTAATTTAATTGAGAAACGTAAACGTTTTACGTAAAAAAAATATATAAAAAGTTGATTATTAATTTTGTAAAAATAATATATTGCTTGCTTGACGTAAACTTTAATTCGTTTGGTGTCCGTTTAAGTTAATTGTTGATTTTTAGTTTACGCGATTTAACTTTAACTATTAAAATTAAAAGTAAACGCGTACGAGCAAAAACAATAATTAGTGAAATATATGATGTCGTAAATGACCTGAAAATACGAAATGTTACAGTCTCCTCCGGTTAGAAGAGCCTTGTCCTCAAGGCTCAGGTTGCAACACCTGAGGAAGGGACGGGTTCAGAGAAAAGATTCGGATATTTCTTCCGGAATTGGTCTTCACGTTCCCAAGTATACTCAGCTCCTTGCCGAGAGTTCCAACGAACTTTGACCAATGGGATTCTTCTTCGCTTTAGCTTCTTCACATCCCGCCTCTATCCTGATCTCAATAGGCTCACTCTTTCGACCAAATCAAGATTTTCCATCAATCTCGTTCATCCAAAGGTACTTGAACATCTGGCTCAGCTAAACATTTCTTGAGGTTCGACACATGAAATGTGTCGTGGACACAACTTAGCTCCTGGGGTAACTTCAGCCGATAAGCCACCGGTCCAACACGCTCTACTATTTCAAATGGTCCCACATATCGTGGTGCTAGCTTTCCTTTCTTACCAAATCGTACCACTCCTTTCCATGGAGATACCTTAAGTAACACTCGGTCTCCAACTTGGAATTCAAGAGGTTTACGCCTCTTATCAGCATAGCTTTTCTGGCGACTCCTAGCCGTCTTCAATCTTTCCTTAATTTGAACAATCTTTTCAGTCTTTTCTTGCACAATTTCTGGTCCAATAAGCTGACTTTCTCTAACTTCAGTCCATATCACAAGGGATCTACATTT
Source organism: Tanacetum coccineum (assembly GCA_026074375.1). Lineage (NCBI taxonomy): Eukaryota > Viridiplantae > Streptophyta > Magnoliopsida > Asterales > Asteraceae > Tanacetum > Tanacetum coccineum. The sequence goes on from BQNB010009161.1 coordinate 44,752, forward strand.
CCGCCCGTACAGAGCCTCAAATGGTGCGCACTTAATGCTTGTGTGGTAAATGTTATTATAGAAAAACTCAATAAATGGAAGATGAGTATCCCAACTGCCCCCAAAATCCATAACACAAGCTCGAAGCATATCCTCCAGCGTCTGAATAGTACGCTCACTCTGACCGTCGGTCTGAGGGTGGTAAGCTGTACTCATGTTGTCTCGTACCATCGCTTTTGAAAAGCTTGCAATAAGTATGAGTGAATCGACCATCTCGGTTGAAATGATTGACACCGGAACACACCATGTCTGCTACAATCTCATTGTATAAATTTTGCTAATGTCTCCGTCTTAATTAGTCTTCACGAAAAGTAAGAAGTGCGCCGACTGGTCAATCTATCCACAACGACTCAAATGTATCTACCCAATGCTCGCTTTTAGGCAACTTTGTGATAAAGTCATTCGTTAACTTTCCCATTTCCATAGGGAATTTCTGGTTGCTGAAGAAGACCCTGATGGTTTTAATGTTCGGCTTGAATTCTTAGGCACATAACATCTGCTAACGTAGCTCAGCAATGTATATTCTTTATACAGGCCACCATTTAAAGTCTCTCATGATCATAGTTCGTTCTTTATCTGCACCATGGCACTGTATGAAGATCTAGATGTATGAGCTTCATCTATGATCAATTTCCTTACATCACCAACCGATGGAATCCAGGTACGATTAAAGAAGTAAATTTCGCCGTCATCTTGTTGCTCAAAGTGTGTTTCTAATCCTCGTAGCCATTCAGCTGGGGCTTTGAGATCCTTGGAAGCTTCGCTCTGCGCTTCCAAAATCTTAGTCTTAAGTCCAGAATGAATAGTAATACTCATAGCACGTACTCGTCTTGGCTTGAGTCTTTCTTTTCTGCTCAAGGCATCTGCCACCACATTTGCCTTGCCTGGGTGGTATTTGATCTCACATTCATAATCACTAAGCAGTTCGATCCACCTCCTTTGGCGCATATTCAAATCTTCTGGTCAAATATGTACCGGAGAATCTTGTAGTCAGTGTAGATAACACTTTTCGTCCCATAAAGATAATGTCTCCAGATTTTTATGATTGGACACCACCCACCTAAATTCAGGTCATGGGTGGTATAATTATTCTCATGCTTCTTCAACTGTCTTGACGCATATGCTATCACCTTGCCCCGCTGCATCAGCACGCACCCAAACTTGTTTTGATGCATCAAATAGGACCCAAAGTCGTACTGGTCCATCGGGGAGTGCCTACACATGAGCATTTCATAGCTTCTTCTTCAGAATGCGGAAATCTTCATCTTGCTCATTTCCCCACATATATGTCTTATTCTTTTTAGTCAACAAGGTAAGAGGCTTGGCGATCTTGGAGAAATTCTCGATAAACCTTCCGTAGTATCCTGCCAATCCTAGAAATAAACGGATTTCTGTTGGTGACTCAGGGGTCTTCCAGTTATTGACCGACTCAATCTTGCTAGGATCTACGTAGATACCGTCACGGTTGACCACATGTCCTAGGAACTGTACTTCTTGTAACCAAATTAGCACTTTGAAAATTTGGGTACAACTTTCTTTTGAGTAAGTCTAAATCGTTCTTCAGGTGGTCTTCATGGTCTTCTTCTGACTTTGCGTAGATTTAAGATGTCGTCAATGAACACAATTCACGAGTTTGTCAATAGACTTGCAGCGAGGATCATTAAGTCCATAAATATTGTGGCGCGGTTGTCAGTCAAATGGCAGGAATTGTGAACTCAAATTGTCCATAACGGTGTTCTAAATGCGGTCCTTCGATTATCGTCTCTCGACTCTCAATGATGATCTCCTGAGCGAAGATCTATCTTTGAGAAACAACTCGCACCTTGTAATTGATCAAAACAAGTTGTCAATTCTGGGGCTCGAGGGTAACGTCTTTATAGTAAACTTGTTTTGTTCCCTGTACGTCAATACACATTTCATCGACCGTCTTTCTTCTTGACAAAGAGCAAGAGGGTGCTCCCTATGGTGAGTGACTTTGGACGAATAAAACCTTCTCTGAGTTCTTTAAGTGGGTTTGACATTCTAACATTTCTGAAGGGGTCTAACCGGGGGGGGGGGGGGGGGGGGTGGGGGGGGGTGGGGGGGGGGGGGGAGGGGGGGCGGGGGGGTGTGGGGGGGGGTGGGGGGGGGGGGGGGGGGGGGGGGGTTATGGAGATCTACAACTGGCGATGTGCTTGGAGATCATATCAATACGGATAAAATTCTATCTCTCGAAAGAGGTAAAACCTAACAGATCGTCTGGAAATACCATCAGGGAAGTTCGGACAACACGTATTCATCAGCGTGTTCTCATCAGCCTTGATACATGTAAGTGAAACGAAAGATCCTTTTCCGGCTCTCGCTTGAACTTCAAGAAATCTTGCCATTCGTAAAGAGGAATCGGACAATCTTTCATACAATCGGATGAGTGAGCTCGGGTGGTATGCCAACCAATCCATTCCATGATAACATCAATCAAAACTTCCTAGCGGGGTTGGCATACAATCTATTGGAAACCACGTATAAAACAAGACTAAGAAGCAACTACGGTAACTAGTGTTGGTACTAACCAAAGGAACATATAAAATTCCTATAATATCAGGAAATTAATCGGAATGGTCAATATTTTTATAATTGATCGATACGAATAGATCATTGGATATGTCAAAAGTAGACGTAAGAAGAGATTCGAAGTTAAACCAAGTATTATATATATTCGATGTATATATAATGCAATATGAACAATCAGGAAAAGTAAGTAAGGATCAGGGAAATAACGCTGGCGTGTGTATCAGATAGCGATGAAAGGATTCTGTATTTTATTTAAAAATGCGAACGAAAAGAATACATTTAAAACTTTGTGGTTATTAGGACTAGGGTTTTTGAAAATTGCACAGTTTCCTATAACGCCTGTGCTCTGATACCATTTGTAGCATCCCTAATAGGTTGCAGCGGACTGGTAACAATATGGGGTGCTACGTCAAAGTACAAACAATAGTATAGGAAACGACCATAAATGGACGGTTAAGACAGATTCATCGATGCACATAGCAAAATATCAAGAGTTTATACATTTAAGTCCCATATGTTTTATAAGTCATAACATTCAATTCATTTTTTAATTATACCCAAAAGATTATAATAGCAAGAGATGACTTATGTTTTTAAAGATATAAAAAGTTACATAGACTTTAGATCAAACACAGGAATCCGTCATCATTGATTCCGCTACGGCTCCCCTCAAACTTCATTACCCTAGGACTGAAATTAATTGCTAAAAGTCAACACAAGGTTGACGGTGAAAGCATAGGTTTTTCGGGTTAAAAATGGTGGAACCACAGATCGAATTTAATAGTAGACTCTGAAACACATCAGTAGGTCCATAAGTTTGATTAATGCACTATGCTCATGACCCCGAGCTTAAACTAGATTTGTGCCCCAATCTGAATATAGGATGCTTGCCAAAACCTAACACCTCTCAATGTTAAATTGCACCTTGATCAATACTAGTGACCCAAGGATAAGGTGGGGAATGTCAGTCCGATAATTATCCACAACATCGCGCTACTACAATAGCAATTAAGGTTCCTGATAAATAGGGTCTATACCGGCATTAAGGGTTAACTTAGAAATAATATTCAGCAGAAACTCTGGATAGCATACATTTGAAAAACACTTGTATCCAATAGTAAACAAGCCAATGTAATCCAACCAGGTCAAGTCTGTAAAACAATCAATAGTAAAAGGGGGGACTATGAAACTCACCTCGAGTGAATGTTAATCAAGCAGTAATTCACAATAGAAAAATGCGTCCACGAAGGAATCGAAGGCAACCTAATCCAATATAGGTGTATAAGTACTAAACTTTGATTATTTATAGGTCGTATAGTCATCATACAATTGTTCGGGCGATAATAATTAAGAGGTATGTAGTGAGTCTGAGGAGCTAGGGACTCCTTTAAAATCTAAATCAAACATTCTCGTGACAACGCCACCCCGAAAGGTGGCCTATTATGAAACTACTAGTAATATAGTACTTTTGATTAACTAATAACCACAATATAATTTTATATAAGATACATCACCATCTACTGTTTTAGTGAACATAGTATTATAAAAGTAAAAACGTTTATAAGTATACTTTAGTAAAACTGGCGTAAACTTTCTCGTTTTTAGTCCGTTTCTTTCGTTTCTTACGTCCACGCCTTCGTATTAAGACGAGTTATCAAAATATAACATTTTCAAAATCTGATTTTCCTGATGAATAGTGATTTTTACTCTTCATAACAGTTATATATTTATTTTTATAGATTTAGTTATCGTAAATCTCGTAACTTATTCGTTATAGCTCCGTTTTTAGCGATTCTTTCGAGCACGTTCTCGTAATTAAATGTTCTATTTATTTATGATGTTTTTCCAAAAATAAAGTCCCTGATGAACAGTAACTTTTTATAAAATTATTTTTATAAAAGTATTAATTATCGTAAACTTGTAATCGTCGTATCTCCTTCGTTATAAATCGGTTTTTCGAGTTTCTTACCTTTTTGGAATCGTCATGAGACGTACTATTTTTATAAAACATAATCTAGTTGTTACAAAATACGAACCAAAACAGCCCCTGTATATCTTTTGAGGTTTATTTATTTAACTTTGTTTTTATATACTTTTTAACTACAAGTTTATATTTGAACTTTTTATACTTAAACCAAGAGTGTACAACACTTATAAATCCATTTTAACATGATATTACCAACATCATAGCATATGTAAAAGTGTACAAAATGATGATCACAAGTAAAAACTCTTTTTACATGTTTAAAAGTATCCTAGTGGTGATTTTACTATATGGAACTCATATATGCATAAAATGATAAATGTAAAGACATAAAGGGTTTTAGATAACCTTAGAGTGATGAAATATGATAACCAACACAATCTAAGCCCTTGTTTAGATTATAAACCCTAGCTTGCAAGATCTTGAAACCCTAAACCCTAATCTTCCATTTTTCTTGCTTAACACTTGTAAAGGCTTAACCAAACCTTCAAACCATCTTAGTAGGTCTTAGATATGATGTAGTAATGCTTGTATATTTGGTAAATAAAATTGTATAAATTGTGTGGGGAGGGATTTTGAGCCGTGGGTTATTGAAGGAGAGAAAGAGATAGAAAATGATTTTGGTTAAGTGTTTAAGAGTGTGTATGTTATCACCTTGCATGTATGTATTACATACTACTAAAGGTGGTCATATGTGAGCTAACTTTGACCAAGAAAATCAAAGGTAAAGGGGTTTGGGTCGTTGGATTTCAAGGAAACAAGGAGAGAAAAACAAGGATGACTAAGTTAGTCTTTGGTGTACATTGCTAGCTAATTAAGAATGTGTTCTTTGGTTCCCTAATGAAGACATCATCCCATGATAATGAGGAGGAATGTCTAGCTAGTTCTTAATAAAGGAAAATGAAAGTATATATTGATAATGTATAAGTTGTAGTTTGTAAATAAAATGTTAACCTTTGACACCCTGCACACACAATGTTATTTGTCTAATTTAATTCTTTGTAAGGTTCGGCTCAAGTGATAATTGTAGGTAAAGTTTTATAAACTTTGAGCATTGGAAATAAAAATGAATATTTGTTTAAGCGTAGATTAATTATTATGGTTCCGGGTATGCCTAAACATAATTTAATTGCGAAACGTAAATGTTTTACGCAAAAAAATATATATAAAAAGTTGATTATTACTTTCGTAAAAATAATATATTGCTTGCTTGACGTAAACTTTAATTCGTTTGGTGTCCGTTTAAGTTAATTGTTGATTTTTAGTTTACGCGATTTAACTTTAACTATTAAAATTGAAAGTAAATGCGTACGAGCAAAAAAAATAATTAGTGAAATATATGACGTCGTAAATGACCTGAAAATACGAAATGTTACAGTCTCCTCCGGTTAGAAGAGCCTTGTCCTCAAGGCTCAGGTTGCAACACCTGAGGAAGGGACGGGTTCAGAGAAAAGATTCGGATATTTCTTCCGGAATTGGTCTTCACGTTCCCAAGTATACTCAGTCTTGCGAAGTTCCAACGAACTTTGACCTATGGGATTTCTTCTTCACTTAGCTTCTTCACATCCCGTCTACGATCTCTTTAGGCTTTCGTACAGAATGCAGATTTTCATCAATCTCGATCTCATCCAAAGGTACTTGAACATCTGGCTCAGCTAAACATTTCTTGAGGTTCGACACATGAAATGTGTCGTGGATACAGCTTAGCTCCTGGGGTAACTTCAGCCGATAAGCCACCGGTCCAACATGTAACATCCGAGAATTTTTGAAATTTTTAAAGAAGATATAAATTATTCCTTGCTGCAAATTATCAAAAACGTAGCGCTAAATCAGTTTTCCAACGGACTCTAAGCAATTTGATGTAAAAACCACATTCGTAAACCACTTTTTAGTTTTACCCGAAGACAATGAAAACAAGCAGAAGAGGCTAAAACAGCCCCGCAAATTTTAAAAAACTGCACACAAGCGAACCGACCAAAATAATTTAATTTTATTTAATTATTACTTTTTATTAATTAAACAGTTATTTTATAAAGTTTATATTTCATTCAAAATGTTTGTTTAAAAACGCGATATGTTCAAATTAAAGTTTTATTTTACGGACAAAGCTTGCTCGCAATCACTTTATAGTACCAAACAAGGAATAATAATCATTTTAATATATTTTTATAAAAAATTTTTATATAATTAAATAGTCGAGTGAAGAGTACTCCTTTTTTGAAAAATTATTTAGAGGAATACAATGGTTCGCCAACTTTCGTATTTTTAATCGTCCGTTAACGAGCCTAAACGAGACCCGAACCATTAACTTACAAAAGTTACACATTAGGTCCCTGTGATATATTTACAAAGTTAACCCTCAACTATTATTAACTTGCCATTTTTCTTATATAACTTTCTAACCTATATATATATAAATTTTAGGTATCTTGTTTCAAAAAAAAAAACCTAAACACATTATACATCTCATCCTCTCTCTCTCTCTATAAACAATCCGGCGCCCCCATCTCATCCGGCGAGATTTCCGGCCACCTCAACTCCGGCCAACAGCCGACACACCACCTTCTCCCTCTCCACACCACCTCATCACCATCCTCGTCAACATCATCCCATCCACGACATCCACCTCATCTCCTTCATCACCCCATCGTCATCATCATCTCGTCATCATCGCCACTATCACACCGAAGCCACCACCTGCAACTCCAGGGTGCGTCGGGTCGACGGTGTAACGCACGAGTGTGCGTTTGGTATTCATTACCGCACCACATAGGGTGCGTTTGGTGCTGCGTGGCAGCCGAATAGGATGCGTGTGGCTTTATAAAACCACCAGAAAGGGTGTTTGTTTTGGAGGTTTAGCAACTACAAAAAGGGAGTGTTTGTTTGGGTTTATAACACCAAGAGTGCGTGAGTTCTTAAGCCAAAGGGTCGGTGGTTCTATTTATAAAAGCAAAAACTAAAAAAAAGGGTGTGCCGATCGGGTTCGGGTCAGACCCGACAAGGGTTCGTTTGGTTTGTGGGTTCACAGCCCGCAAGGGTGGGTTTGGATTCGATATAGACCACAAGGTCCGTTTGGTTCTCAAATTCGAGCATAGGGTGCGTTTTGGTTTTCATATCAGCCATACGGGTGCGTTTGGCTGCCCTAAATACCATTAGGGTGCGTTTGTTCGAGTTATTCAACGCCGATGGTGCGTTTGGTTTCGTCCGCAGCCGTTATGGTGCGTTTGGAGTGGCTGCGAAACGCAAAGGGTGCGTTTGGTTGGGCTGTTAACAGCAATAAGGGGTGTTTGGGACAGCTATAGGGATGTTTGGTTAGGCAGATTGTATTAAAAGGGTGTTTGGTTTGACAGTTAACACCCAAAGGGGGTGTTTGGGTATGCAGAAAACTGTTAGGGTGCGTTTGGTTTAGCGAAACAACAAGGGTGCGTTTGTTTTAAATAAATCAACAATAAAATATATCGTAAGATTTTATAAATACAAAACCGGATTAATTGGTGGTTTAAAATTGGTTAAATAAATATGATATTATTTATTTGTTTAAGTTTAGACATAATAAAATATGTACATATTATATCTAAAACACGTGGGCGTTTGAAATATTGAAACATGAATAATTGCAACATATATTGATTTAGGGAAAACGTTGGGGGTTGCGAAAATGGAAAGCGATTATAAACGGGAAAGTCATGACGAAAATTTATATAATTTTCTATATTTATAATTCACTAAAACTCTATTATATTAGAGGACCGATAAAAGGAACTAAGATGTATTTTAAGATATATTAAATTGTATTATACAATAACCTGGGCAACGAACGAAAACTATACTTTTACAAATGAGACAACAATTTTAGACACGACCTGTCGAGGAAACAAAATATAAACTTATAAAATATCATTTTATATATTTTATAATCGTCAACTAGAATTAACATCACAACCTTTGTAAAAGCTTTAAAAACATAGTGTACATGATTTGTAACTTTAAACGCACGATTACTTTTCTGCTAAGCACTTATTTATTTGTTTAAGTGGTGATTTTCTAAAAACGTGTCGAAATATTTTTGTTAAATTGTACTTATCATATTCTTTATATAATACTTGTAAAGTATTATATACTTCGATTTATTCATTTAAATACTTGTCTTCATTATATAATTCAACATATGAATCATATAATTATTTCTTCCTCATATGTAATATATACGGAGTATGTTACACGCTATGCGTTTGCTTTTCGATTTATTTTATTTAACCAACCACCAAAACTATTACAACTTTAAACCTAAATCTTTTATCAACGTGTCGTGTTGACACGACAATTCATCGGGAAACCCAAACGCATTACCCTAGGCTAGTGAGACTTAGCAGTTAAGTTAAGCTGCAACTTCTTGATCGAGCCGTTCATCTTCCGTTTGAGTTGGCATAGTAGATGCCCATCTGTCAATTGTTCTTCATCATCGATGTGAGTTTATAGCCCCTCTTTCACTTGTTTTTACATTTACCTTACAAATCTCGGGGGAGAATACATGCTCAATACAACTTCTTTACATATTCGTTTACAATACCTTTTACATATTATTCTACACACTTGGATTACATACTTGATTTTGCAATTTATTACAAACACAATTACATGTTTGATTACAAACTTGGTTTCATACTTTGTCACCTACTCAATTGCATACATGTTTATGAAATTGTTTACTTTCGTTCGAACTCAATTACTTGTTTTTATCACACATTTTTCTACTTTATGGATTTTAAGTACTCAGCTATTATCGAATACAATGGTTACTTTTACTTTGGACACAGGTACCTCATGTGAGAATTTCCTTTTTACGTGGTTTTGCCTAAGTTATTATTGCCATGAAGTCCCCTATCATGACGTTCATTTCTTGACGGAGGACCGGTTGAGGGAGCGCGAATGTGTGAATAGATCTATTGGGAATGAACTCCCCGTTCCGGGTAGATAACAACGCAACTTACCATGGTACACGGAGCATTTACATTTGAGGATAACTAGGTGCTACGGCATGCACCTACGGGCATAACTTTTAGCAACGTATACTTAAGGTTTCGGGTTGTATGAGTTCTTAGGCAACAGTAGTAGATGTTATTATGTGGGTATGTATTCGTTATAGTAGGACCCTATACATTTTGAAAAATCAACGATCTCCATGTCATACTACTTATTAAACATTACTAATTTCTGAACACTTTTCATTATATTGCGGTGAAGCAATAAACACTAAACTCTTTTGGTTCTACATTTACTCTTACATTTTTGGCGATTATTATAAGGATTGAAATAATCATACATACTTTATAAATCTTTGGATTCCAACATTTACATTTATACTTACAAAACTCTATGAACTCACCAACTTTAATGTTGACACTTTTAAGCATGTTTTTCTCAGGTGAATTAGATGCTTGGATTATTTGATGTGCATTGGAGTCTTTACATTCAAGTTTTTCATGGTGATGCAATTATGGGACAACTATTATTTTGATTTCAGAAAATCAACGAGATTGTTTTACAAACGACACATTTAGAGGTCGTTCTCTTGTATCTTGTGCTATTGTATTATGAAGTAACGCCCCCTGACATATTTCCGCTGCGACACATTTTTGGGGGTGTTACAGATTGGTATCAGAGCCAAGGTTATAGAGAACTAGGTTGCATATTTTACCCTAGACTATAACCGTTTTCACAAACATTGCATCACAGCAAACATTTTCAAAGTGCATACACACTACTTGCTTATGTGCTTACATTACGTGCTGCATTAAGTGCTTATGTGACATACATATATGTAATATATATATGCTTACATATTTTGCGTATATCGCGCGTTTATTTATATAAGAGTTATTTATATAAATACCAAAGCATTTCTTAAGACATTGTGAGTTGCACAATGGTCTCAAAGATTGCCTATCCTAGCATTTTCTAGTCGTGACCCGTTACATGCAATCGTCTAATAACCTTGTAAACACGCACCCAAGCCGAGTTGATACGTTTTCTTTAAAAGTTTACGTATAGATTCCTTATATTTTCGCGAACAAGGCTTATTTCCTATGTCGGGGTCATTTCTTATATATCAAGGTTATTGTTTGCGTTAGCTTTTACGTTTCCGACACTACGCAAGTTATTAAACGAATACAATGTGCTCTCGACACGTTCATTTCATGTTTATCATGTGTGTTTTCACGCTAGCACATCGCATGCACATACACTTGACCCCTAGACTAGTGTACCATAAACGAATACGTACATTACAAAGGAAATGTGTTGCGTGCAACTTACAAAGGTCCTAAGCTCTTGGTTTTGGATTGAGAAGCACCCGATACACTTGTACTCAAAGCGTACGCCACCCTAAGCTTTCAAAGCTTGTATACCTAGTCTTGAGCTCGTGTATTCCTCTTGACTTCCTTATATGTGAACTCAAAAGCTTCCTTAAGTCCTTGGGTCGTGTATGGCTCGGTTAAGTCGAGACCCGAAGGTATAGAGAGAGAAAGGAAAGGTTCTTAGTTGTGAGAGAGTGTTTAGAAGTTTAGAACTTTGTTAAGTGTAGTGGTGAGTGTGCATTTATAGGGAATTGAGCTTAGTTTTAGCTTTCCATCCATATACACAAGCAACCGAATGGGTAACTAGAGGCGGTTTTTGAGAGGTTTAGTTAATCACACATGGTTTTTGTTAAACCACCATGAGTACAAGTATTAATTAGCTAGGTGGTGTACAAGATTATGTTTAGCTAGGAAATCTTATGGGTTTATGTGTTTGTGAGGAATTAACCGCGGCATCAAGAGAGGAAAAGAGAGAAGTGGGTATTATCCCTTGGATAATTAACTAGTAGGAGACATTTAGGACATGTTTTAATGACTTAGGTGATGTACATGTACCCTTAAGTATTTTTTAGGTTGATTTGCTAGGTAAACATAAAAAAAAAAAAAAATCAACACAAGGATCGAATTTCTTGTGGGTTTACTTGCCCACATTCGGCCTAAAGGGGACATAAACACAAGACTTGATTAAGTTTTGTGTTTAGGCTTTTAAAGTGGGTATCGGTTTGAGTCTAGGTAAGTCTAGGTATTTCCGGGGTGCGTCCAAATGTATTTTATCGCGAAACGTAAATAACGCCTATTTACCGTGACCAATAAACATATAAATTGTTTTTTTTTAATATGCAAAGTACATAATTATTATAAATAATTATTTCTTACTTGTTTGATGTAAACCTTAATTTATTTGGTGACCGTTTACATTCATTGATTATTTCTAGTCTACGCGGTTTAGCTTAAAAGTAAATATTAAAAGTAAACGCGTATCGGACTAAAATAAATAGTGATCATTAATATAGTCGTACAATGACACGAAAATGAGAAATGTTACAGTCTCCACCCGTTAAAAGAGCTTTGTCCTCAAAGCTTAAGACCTTGTAGTAGATGACGAAGCCCGGTTTGTGAAGAGTTATGGGTATTTTTGTTTGAACAAATCTTCACGTTCCCAAGGTGAACTCCAGGGAGGGCCCCGCCTAGAGTTTCCAGTAAACCTTAACCAATGGTATCCGGCTCCGCTTCAATCGTTTGATCTCCCGTTCCATGATTTCAACGGGCTCTTCCACAAACTGGAGCTTATCGTCAACATGAATTCCTTCTAACGGCATGACTAATGGTTCATCGGCATAACATTTCTTCAGATTTGATACATGGAAAGTGTGGTGAACTCTGCTCAATTCTTGAGGAAGTTCCAGCCTGTAGGCAACTTTTCCAACCTTTGCTAATACTTTGAAAGGTCCGACGTATCTCGGGTTCAGCTTGCCCCGCTTACCGAACCGTACGACTCCTTTCCAAGGTGAGACCTTGAGCATAACTCCTGTCTCCAACTTTGAACTCCATCGGCTTTACGCTTCCTATCAGTCGAGCTCTTTTGGTCATCCTGGGTGGCCGCTTGCATCCCTTGCTTGATCAGGATGATCTTTTCTGTTGCTTTTTCTTGGATTAATTCCGGACCAGTCAGGTTGGGCTTCCCCAACCTCGGCCCAACCTCTTGGGTGATCGAACAATTTGACCATACAGGCCTCATAGGGGGCGGCGGCCTTTATCTAGCGTGATAACTGTTGTTATATAAAACTCAGCCAGGCAAATGCTTAACCCAGCCTTTTGCCAAAAATCAATCACGCAAAGCACGAAGGCATGTCCTCGGAGTTTGAATGGTCCTCCGTCGGCACTGGCCGTCAGTTTCTGGATGATATCGCAGTGCTCATACTATTATCCCGTACCCAAAGCTTTGTGATAATATCTCCAGAAATTCGAAGTGAATCTTCCCACAACGATCACAGATTAATTGAGGCAGGTATCCCGTTGTCTTGCCACTATCCTGATTTAAGTACAATCTTGCGCATCCCCCCCCACCCCCCCCCCCCCCCCCCCCCCCCCCCCCCCCCCCCCCCCCCCCACCCCAACCACCCCCCCCCCCCCCCCGAGCTTAATCCAACGGATACAATTCTCAACCTTATTGGTTAGAAAGTGAGCAAATTTTGTAAGTCGATCCACAAGCACCCAGATTGTGTCCCGAAACCTTGTGACGACCTAAGAAGTTTGGTTGAATAAAATCCATTGTTATTATTATCCCACTTCACACGTCGGGTAATTCTGGTTGTACTAGCAATCCGATGGCCTTTGATGTTCGGACCTTGACCCTTGCACCGGTTCCAATCTTCCTTGTGGTACTATCCCTATCGGATACATGCCTCCTACGTCTTCGTTTACAATATTCTCTGGTTTTCTGGCTTTCGATCTGAGCATACTAATATCCGTTTGGGAAGATCCAAACCCTAATTGTCATAACCATGGCTCGAACCCGCAATGGGGCTAATCGTTCTTACGGCTCAGGCGCATCGGCCACTACGTTTGCTTTCCCTGGATGATAACGAATATCACAATCGTAGTCACTCAGTAACTCTAGCCAACGGCGTTGCCTCATGTTAAGCTCCTTCTGATCGAGAATGTGTTGTAGGCTTTATATGGTCGGATGAATTACGGTGCATCTGGTTCGTATAGGTAGTGTCCGTCCATATCTTTAGTGGCAAACACTACCGAATCCCAAGTTCCAAATCATGAGTGGTGTAGTTTTCTTCTCGTGAACTTTAACTTGGCGAGAGGCATAGGCAATCACCTTCTCTCTCTGCATTAACACCGCACCTAAGCCTTTGTGTGACGCATCACAGTATACCACAAAGTCTTCGCTCCCTTCAGGTAAAGCCAGAATTGGGGCACTGCACAACTTCTGCTTTATCAACTGGAAAGCCGTCTTCCTCCTTGTTCTCTCCCAATCAACTTGATTCTTTCTGAGTAACTTTCGTCATTGACATTAGCAACTTCGAAAATCTTCTATGAACCTTCGATAGTAACCAGCAAGACCTAGAAATTGACGGATCTCCTAGGTGTCTTTGGAGATGCCAAAAGTCCTTGATAGACTCTATCTTGGCGGGGTCCACATGAATGCCTCTACTATCAATGACATGTCTGAGAAATTGTACCTTCGGAATCAAAATTCAGCATTTTGAAAACTTTGCATACAACTTCTCCTTCTTAAGCAATTCCAAAATTGCTTTGAGTGTCTTCTGTTTCCTTTCGTCTTTGAATAAAATAATTGTCAATCGATGAAGACAATTACGAACTTATCCAAGTAAGGCTTGCACACTCGGTTCATGAGGTCCATGAATACCGCAGGTGCGTTTGTCAGTCCGAATGGCATAACCTGAAACTCGTAATGGCCATACCGAGTTCGAAATGCCGTTTTCGGGACGTCCTGTTCTCGACTCTAAGCTGGTGATATCCGGATCTCAGATCTATCTTCGAGTAAATACTGGATCCTTGAAGTTGATCAAACAAATCGTCGATCCTCGGGAGTGGATAACGATTCTTTACTGTCAGTTTGTTTAACTCGCGGTAGTCGATGCACATCCTGAATGAACCGTCCTTCTTTTTGACAAATAAGACCGGGGCTCCCCAAGGTGAGGAACTAGGCCTTATGAAACCTTTGTCAGAAAGCTCTTGTAGTTGTTCTGACAATTCCTTCATTTCGGATGGGGCCAATCGATATGGTGCTCGAGCTACGGGTGCGGCTCCTGGAACTAAGTCGATTTGAAATTCCCACCGGGTCACGAGTTTGAGAAGACCTGGCAAGATCCTCGGGGAACACTCTGGGAAATCCCGGACGATTGACTCTCTATCTGTTTCCTTTCGACTTGTCCTCCTCCTTGCTTGCGGATATCTTAATGCTAAAAAGACCTGGCATCCTTGGCCATGTACTCTGTAAGCTTTTGAATATGAGATAACAGGCCAACCGTGATTCTCTCCCGTTGCTACTTTCGTTTCCCCGCGAAAAGTAATAGTTCATTCCCATAAGGAACTTGAACTAGTTTCTCATCGCATAAACGAATCACCGCGTGTACCTTTCTTACACCATTCCATGCCGATAATGACGTCGAAACTACCCAGTTCTACTGGCATTAGATCTATGTTGAACGGATGGTCTAAGAAATTTAAGGTGGCATTCCTCAAGCGTATAATTGTGTTTAATATTCCGGACTAATTTTCCATCAGCTAACTCGACATCATAACAATTTTCTAATGAAGTTGGGGCGATGTTTATCAAGGAACTAAATGCAGTGGATATAAAACTTCTATCGGCACCAGTGTCGAATAAGATAGATGCATAGTGGTTATTTAAGAGGAACGTACCCGTGACAACAATTGCAGTCAAGGGTTTCCTGGTGCATCTCCCCTCTATTTCCTGCATTCCCAACCGCATAAAACCCATCCTTAGTGCATTTCCCAATTTCCTCCAAAATTTTTATTCTTCAGTGTTTTGACAATCCTCTCTTGAAGTTCCCTGGTGCTCCAACACTCAAAACAACGCATTTCCCTTTGGGAGTTGCCCCCATTGCCCCTTCTGTAGTGTTAGCAACTTTGTGTTGCCATTTACTCCTGCAATCGCAGCAAAGTGCCCTATCTTGTTGCACTTGTGGCACCTCTGGGTGCACGGGCCATTGTGGTGAAGATGGCACTTGTTGCACTTGGGCAAGGATCCCCCATAAGGCTTCCTTTCGCCTGTCCCCATGTTGTAGGCTCTGGTGACATTCTGCCTTTTGAAGGGTTGCTGTTGGTTCCATGGTTGTTTCTAGATGAATCCATCACCTTCCTTTGTTGCAGATTGCTTTTCAGCATAGGTGAGAAGTTTCTTTCTGAATCCAATCATGTCTTGGCCAACTCAATATCTCATCCAATGTCTTGGGTTTTAGCAGCCTGACTTTCCCATATATGTTGTCAGAAGTCCGACTGAGGTACTTGTCAAACCTTCATCGGTTGCATTGGCAACAACTTGGTACATATCCAAGGTTAAAAATCTTGGAAAACGTTCAGTGTAACGCTGGTAAGCGATCGTATCCCTTGACTTTTAGGTTCGACAGCCTTCGATTTCCCAAGTTTTTTTTTCTTGATTATTCACCCTGCACAATACTTGTTCGTCATCTTTCTCTTGAGTACTTCCCAAGTCATGGCATATGCCTCTGGACCTAAGGTTCTTATCTGACCATTCCACCAAGTCAAGGCAACACCTAACAGAGTGCAGGTGGCAAACTTAACTTGATTCTCAATGGCACAACAACCACTGATTTTAAACGAAAACTCTGACTCCATCTTTCAATCCATCGAGTGTAAAACCGGACTACGCCTTTCACCCCTTTGAAGTTCAAAGGTTGGCACTTCACTGAAATCATCGTAAAAGCAAGACGCGATCAGTTTGCATGTTGTCCTTCGGTTATCTCCGTGTGAACTTGGCTTCCATCCCCATTGGTGGAGTTTCGCAAGAGAGTTTGGTCGATCATCGCTTGGACGGATTCGGGGGTCATGTTGTTTGGGTTGGTGTCGTTGAACTGGAGTGTTTGGTCCCTCTTCTGGATGTGGGTGCCATGTTTGTCTAGATCACAAAAGGACAAAACATAGTGTATATGACAAATATAAATAATATATACGATGAGATAATCCAACACAAAGAAGTATATAGTACAAGTAACACATCCATTTCCATTCATACCTTTGAAAATTTTACATGAAATTAGTCTCTGAATACCACATAATTCAAGTACAAAAGATCTAAGGCTATCTAGCGGGGTTGAACCCTAATACATAAACATGCTGTACAAATGACCTAGCAAAATACAATAACATAAATCACTAGATGTGACTGTCGGCGTCCCCAGAAGCCTCCTGGTGATCTGGAATCCTAGCCTCTGGTCCCGACTGTCCAGCTGTCCTCCGCTGCTCTCGCAGCGCTAACAACTCAGCCTGCATGTCGCTCATTCTCTACTCTCGCCTCATATCTCGATGGCTCAGAGAGTCCACTAACCATCTGTTCCTGACGCCTACTGATCATCTCATCAGAACGCTGCTAGCTCTATGCTGAGTCTGAAAGCGAGTCTCATGTACCTGGTGCTGTGTCTGAATGAGAGTACTCTATCCAGGCTGTGAGCTGTGGTCGGTGTGCCTGTAGATATGTCTCATGTGCATACACATGATCATGATGGGTTTGAAGCCTCCTGAATGAGTCGCCTGGCTCAATCCCTATCGAACGAAGGCCCCAAGCCTCGCGGTGAAAGCATATAGGCCTCCTCCTCTCACCATCCATACTGTCTCTTGGAGAGTCATCCTATCCCCCATAAGTAAATCGACCCGCTGCGAGTTCATATCAACTCGCTGTGATATACGAGACCTACCATCCTGAGCATCCTCTAGTAGGGCATACAAGTCCTGTGTATCCCTCTCGTGGAGCTCAGCAAAGCTTCTACACCCTAGTGTGTGACCTCAGATCCCACGGTCATTAGGTGCAATCTCTGGGACTACCTCTGGCTGGATCTACCCAGTATCCCCTAAGTCCCGTACCTACATCCTCTAATCCCCTGTCCCTCTCCTCAAAGTCATCTACCCGTTCTGACAAACCCATAATCTATCCCTTGACCTCTATCAGGTCACAGTGGAACTCTCTCGCTCTCATATCTGGAGCGTATAGTGGGCAAATGCAACCTCTTGCGGGGAGGCTGCTCAGACTCGGGAATATCATCCCTACGATCAACAGGTGATGGTATGGATAGAGATGGTGGTAGTGGAGGTGGTGGTAATGCGGCAGTAACTGCATCAATGAGAGCCTGGGTGGATGCTATCCTGAGAGTCTGGGTTTGGTTAAACACCCAATGATGGTGTGTAAAAGGTGGTGATGAGCATGGTGGAAGCCATGCACCTAGCAAGGCGCTCCCTGCAGAGGGTTGGTGATAGTGGAATGGGTGGGGATGGGTGATGGAGTATATCATGGCCAATTCTCTCATCTCTCTGCCTCCAGGTGGAAGGGATATGGAAGTCTGGGGTCGGATGGTAATCCTAGCCCCAATGGTAATGTCAGTGGAGGGTGGTGGTATAATAGGCTCTGTCCCCTCAGGTGGGAAGACAGGCTCATCAGCAGGTATGATGGTAGTAGAGTCGGCCGGAGCTAAGTGCTCCTCCTCCTCCTCGTCCTCCTCATCCTCCTCGTCCTCATCCTCATCCCTGGCGTCATCCCTAGATGAGTCGCCGTCATCATCATCTCCATCATCTCCTCCGTCCATAGGGTAGTCAAAACCCGACCCATCCTCTGTCTCATCATCCTCGTACCCCTCTGGATCCTCCTCGGGATCCGACTCAGTAATGTATCCAGGTGACTCAGCAGTGGGTGAATCAATAGGTGGTAATGGCTGTTCCTCAGCCGGAAACTCATGGTCGTCCTCCAATGGTATGTACTCGGGATATATAGGCTCCGGCACATAGTTAGGGTCATGTGCCTGTACGAACAATGGCTCACGCTCATCCTCTTCCTGAGGAACCGGCGGTGTCTGTGGATTTTCTGGACCTAGTATAAAATCTGGTGATGGTGGGGCTACTGGCTGTAGCGGGAGTCCGTCGTATCCTAGTACGATGACCCGTGGTATGCCTCCCTCCGGTACCTCCTCATCATCGGCTCCCCAGAAAGCCCTGCCGGGCTCGGAGTCGGTGTAGACGGAAGTGTATGTAACATATACTCGCTGAAGACAATGGTACTGCAAAAGTAAAATAACTTACATAAGTATTACTTATAAGAAAAATCGATGTGATATGTTTGTAAGGCTTTAATAATAAAGCTCTTATAGTAATATACGTAATATCATTTATATACACGTATATTAATCAGGTAAGCACTTAGTACCCTACTAATGCTAAGGCAATGCATGTCATGTAAGCATATATGCTCTATACGTAAACAAGTAATGCATGTATGTCCTTCACAAATCCCATTTGTGATAATAGTTTTGAAAATGGTTATAGTCCAGACAAAAACTTTTGACCTGGTTCTCTATAACCTTGGCTCTGATGCCAATCTGTAAACACCCTCAAATCTGAGTATGCAAGCGGAATGTTTGAATAACCGAAGAGCGATACATTATTGGGTCAATAGTACAAGATTCAGAGAACGACAACAGATATGTCGTTAAAACAAGATACATTGGATTAACAAGATACTTGTTTGTTACATAAGCTCATGGCTTCAAATGGTTCAACAAAATAAATAAAGATTTCGGTTTATAACAATTGTCCCCAAAGTGTAATAAGACCCCAAATCTTAAGTGTTGACTCTTCAATTGACTACCAATTGTATCATCGCACCTCGTGCTTATTGACACTGAAAAACAGCTTTAAAACGTCAACATAAAGTTGGTGAATTCATAGGTTTATGTAAAACAATGGTAGGACCGCAAGATTTTCAAGTGTATGATTAAGCAACAGATGCAAACATCATAAAAGTAATTACGTTTCCTAAGCTCATGACACCGAGGCTCGACGTATATGAATGCAATTATAAATTGCCAACTGGTGTCCGTGAATGATGTGCTAACCCTGCAACATCCCAAATTCGACATGGTATGCGTTCCGTATCCCCGAGTGATAGCTAGTACACCCGAACGGGGAGTGTCAATCCCTAATAGATCTATCCATAACATTTCGCCAGCCCAGCACAATGTAATTCCCAATCACTTCCATTGCAAATAACATTCATGATCAATGGACATAAAATGGGGTTAATGGTAACTTACAAACACGTAATCAATGGCATAAAATGTACACTTGCTCCAATTTGTAAAACAAAGCATGTTATCAACACCACAAGGATGTAAATCATTTAAATAATTGTAAAGCAAGGGCGATGAACTCACCTTAGCCGATGAGTTCTCTGAATGATAACAAGTATCCAAGTAGGTCAGTAGTATCACAACCGTTAAGTACCAAGTAAAGTACGGTCAGTCTTATTTACACACAATTAAATAAACTAACGACTTCATTGTATAAACAAAAATCCCCATTTAAGTTTATATATACCGTTTATTACTGTGTGGGTGAACACACAAGATCATTTGTATTTATAGTTTCGATGGTTCTCGTAAACGTGAAATCATATTAATAACTATACTCATTATTAACTTTTGTTATTTAAAACCGTCGGTGGTCCCAATTTCTAAATGTTCGATAATGCGACTTTGTCAATGTGTTTCGTCTATTCCACGTTGGTTCTAACATACCACATAAGTTTCTAATTATTTTAAAAATCAGTCCCCTTAGTTTAAAAGTTAATAACAATCTACACTGTTTAAACATTCCTAGATGCGAAAAGTCATAACAGTCCTTTTAATTTCCGAATTTACAACATAAAGTCCTTATTGTTTTTATAGTTTTTCAAAAAGAATGAGTTTTAATCTAACTTTATCCGTTAATTACAATACATCCCCTTGAGTTTTGAAATACAAAAAGGAATGACAAATCAAAATCCCTTAGGGTTTCTCGGCATTTTTTTTAGACGGTTTTAGTCCCCCGACTTGTAAAAATCGCATTTTCAACTCAATTAAATCCCGACAAGTGGTGTTTGGTCTTACTTAGTCTAAATAAGTCAACCAAGCCATTTCGGCTTATAAATAAGCCATTTGAGCTTATTTCGGCTTAACGGGCCTTATTGGGCCCGTTAAGGTCCGTTTAGCTTATCAAGGGTCCAATACGATTTAAATAGGTCCGAAGACCTTGAATAAGCTCGTACGGGGCTGTTAAGCTTACAATAAGCTCGGTGAGCTTATTGGAGCTTAAGTTCGAAGCCTTATTTGGGCTTATGGGCCCAATAGCTTAACCCGATAAGGGTGTTTAGTGTTTTAGACCTTTCCTAGTGTTTTTCCCACTCGTATTTAAGCCTAACAAAACTGTTTCCTTTTCAGCTTATTCCAAATAAGCTGAATAAGCTATTTAGAACCTCTGTTGGGCCGGTTGGGCCTGTTAAGGCTCGTTTAAGGTTTTAAAGGTCCGATATAGTTTTTTATAAGTCTAAATATCGTCAATAAGCTTATGTAGGGCTGTTTAGCTTACAATAAGCTCGGTGAGCTTATCGAAGCTTATTTCGAGCTTATTGGGCTTATGTCCCAATAAATAGTCTCATAAAGACGAATAGAAACCTTAAGGGTTTCTTAAGCATTTAGCTTACTTTCTACCCTAATTAAGCCCTAAGATTCTGTTTTCAGTTTAGCTTATCCAAATAAGCTAATAAGCTTTTGGTTTGGGCCGGTTTGGGCTCGTTAAGGCCCGATAAGGGTTCAAAGGTGTTCAAAGAAATACAAGAGGTTCGTTTAGGTTCTTGAGTCTATATTAAGCTTATTAAGCCGCGTATAAGCACATGAATAAGCTGTGGGAGCTTATTCGAGGTGTGTAGCTTATTTTGTGGACTCGGTAATGGGTTCGAAGGCCCGTTAAGGGTTCGTTTGGCTCCGCGATTTGCCAAAGGGTCCATTAAGGTTCTTAGCTTCCTTTTAAGCTCAACAAGCCGCGTATAAGCACACGAATAAGCTGTTTAGGCTTATCGTGGCTTATGAGCCTTGTGGGCTCGCGTTGGGCTCGCAAATGGACCGGTGAGTCCATTAAGGGTTTGTATGGTTTTATTTGTGTGATATACGACTCGTCGAGTTGTCTAGCACCAACCAAGAGTGCCTAGCATTTTCTAGTCGTGACCCGTTACATGCAATCGTCTAATAACCTTGTAAACACGCACCTAAGCCGAGTTGATACGTTTTCTTTAAAGGTTTACGTATAGATTCCTTATATTTTCGCGAACAAGGCTTATTTCCTATGTCGGGGTCATTTCTTATATATCAAGGTTATTGTTTGCGTTAGCTTTTACGTTTCCGACACTACGCAAGTTATTAAACGAATACAATGTGCTCTCGACACGTTCATTTCATGTTTATCATGTGTGTTTTCACGCTAGTACATCGCATGCACATACACTTGACCCCTAGACTAGTGTACCATAAACGAATACGTACATTACAAAGGAAATGTGTTGCGTGCAACTTACAAAGATCCTAAGCTCTTGGTTTTGGATTGAGAAGCACCCGATACACTTGTACTCAAAGCGTACGCCACCCTAAGCTTTCAAAGCTTGTAATAACCTAGTCCTTGACTCGTTAATCCTCCTGACTTCCTTATCGGAAACCAAAAGCTTCCTTAAGTCCTTGGGTCGTGTATGGCTCGGTTAAGTCAAGACCCGAAGGTATAGAGTGAGAAAGGAAAGGTTCTTAGTTGTGAGAGAGTGTTTAGAAGTTTAGAACTTTGTTAAGTGTAGTGGTGAGTGTGTATTTATAGGGAATGAGCTTAGTTAGCTTTCCTAGTCCATATACACAACCGAATGGTGTACTAGAGGCGGTTTTTGAGAGGTTTAGTTAATCACACATGGTTTTTGTTAAACCACCATGAGTACAAGTATTAATTAGCTAGGTGGTGTACAAGATTATGTTTAGCAGATAATCTTATGGGTTTATTGTGTTTTGTGAGGAATTTAACCGCGGCATCAAGAGAGGAAGAAAGAGAGAAGTGGTAATTTCCTCTTGGATAATTAACTAGTAGGAGACATTTAGGACATGTTTTAATGACTTAGGTGATGTACATGTACCCTTAAGTATTTTTAGGTTGATTTGCTAGTAAACTAAATCACCAAGGACGATTGCAATTATGGGTTGTACTGCCCACATTAGACTTTCGGCCTAAAGGGGACATAAACACAAGACTTGATTAAGTTTTATGTTTAGGCTTTTAAAGTAGGTATCGGTTTGAGTCTAGGTAAGTCTAGGTATTTCTGGGGTGCGTCCAAATGTATTTTATCGCGAAACGTAACCCTTTTACGTGACCAATAACAAATCAATTTACGTAAAGATACTATAAACCTTGCCCGGGTGGTATTTTATTTCACATTCGTAGTTGCTGAGCAGCTCGATCCACCGCCTTTGACGCATATTCAACTCTTTCTGGTCAAAGATGTACTGGAGACTCTTGTGGTCAGTGTAGATAACACTTTTCGTTTCATAAAGATAATGTCTCCAGATTTTAAGGGCAAACACCACCGCACCTAATTCCAGGTCGTGGGTGGTATAATTCTTCTCATGTGTCTTCAATTGTATTGACGCATACGCTATCACTTTGCCCCGCTGCATCATCACGCACCCAAAACCTTGTTTTGATGCATCACAATAGACCACAAAGTCATCGAGGACTGCTAACACATGAGCATTGCATAGCTTCTCCTTCATAATACGGAAAGCTTCATCTTGCTTATCGTCCCACACATATGACTTATTCTTTTGAGTCAACAGGGTGAGAGGCTTGGCGATCTTAGAGAAATTCTTGATAAATCGTCGGTAGTAACCCGTCAATCCTAGACATGAACGGATTTCTGTTGGTGACTCAGGGGTCTTCTAGTTCTTGACTGACTCAACCTTGCTAGGATCCACGTTGATACCGTCACGGTTGACCACATGTCCTAGGAACTGGACTTATTGTAACCAAAATTCGCACTTTGAAAATTTGGCGTATAACTTCTCCTTCTTGAGTAAGTCTAAAATCGTCTTTAGGTGGACTTCATGCTCTTCTTCTGACTTTGAGTAGATTAAGATGTCGTCAATGAACACAATTATGAATTTTTCCAAATACGGTTTGCAAACGCGGTTCATTAAGTCCATAAATATTGCCGGTGCGTTCGTCAGCCCAAATGGCATGACTGTGAATTCAAAATACCCATATCGGGTTCGAAACGCTGTCTTTGGTATGTCTTCTTCTGTAACTCTTAACTGATGATATCCCGAATGAAGATTTATCTTGGAGAAACAACACGCACCTTATAATTGGTCAAACAAGTCATCAATTCTGGGGAGAGGGTAGCGGTTCTTTATAGTCAACTTATTTAGTTCCCTGTAGTCAATACACATTCTCATCTAACCGTCTTTCTTCTTGACAAAGAGCAAGGGTGCTCCCCATGGTGAGTGACTTGGTTGAATAAAACCCTTCTCTTGAAGTTCTCTTCAAGCTGGTTTGACAATTGAACATTTTGAACGGGCTAAACGGTATGGGAGATCTACAACTAGCGATGCGCCCTGGTGGAATCAGATCAATGCGAAATTCTATCTCTCGCACAAGAAGGTAAATCCTAAACAGGATCCTGTCTGGAAATACCTCTGGGAAGTCTCAGGAATAAAACGTATGTCATAAAACTTTTTCTTATCAGCCTTGATACCATGCAAGTGAAACAAAGATCCTTTTCAGCCTCTCGCCTTGAACTTAAGAATCGGCCATTCGGTAAGAGGAATACGTAACGATTTCTCATAACAATCGATGAGAGCTCGGTTGGTACTGCCAACATT
Organism: Tanacetum coccineum; assembly: GCA_026074375.1. NCBI lineage: Eukaryota > Viridiplantae > Streptophyta > Magnoliopsida > Asterales > Asteraceae > Tanacetum > Tanacetum coccineum. The sequence continues at coordinate 69,126 of BQNB010009161.1, forward strand.
CCATTCCAATGTACATCATAACTTTCCTAAGGGCGTTGGCAACACAGTCTATTTTTGAAACACGTGATTTAACAGACTTAAGGTTGCAAATACGTAAAAATTGTGTTGGTACTAAACCAAGAAAATAAAAATTCTATAATACTCTATGAATTAAATCTGAATGGTCAATATTATTATAATTGACCGATCTGATAGATATGATATGTCAAAAGATAGAACGTAGAGATCGAATTTTAAAACCAAGATTTATTATATATAAGATTAGATATAATGCAATAATGAACAATCGGAAAATTAAGTAGGATCATGGGAATACGCGCGCGTGGATATCGGATAGCGGATGATGGTTTCTGTTTTAAAAAATGAAAGAAAGAAAACTTTCACTTTATGTTATCGACTAGGTTTGAAATGATCCCAAGTTACCTAAACACTGGGATCTGATACCATCTGTAACACCCCTAAAATCAGGTAGCAGCGAAATGGTAACAATGGGGGTGCTACGTCAAAGTACAACAATCAAGATAAAGGAAACGACCATAAATGGACGTTTAAGACAAGATTCCATTCGATGCCATAGCAAAATATCAGAGTTTATATATTACATCCCATATGTTTTATAAGTCATAAACATTTAATATACATTTTTTAATTATACCAAAAGATTCATAATAGCAAAGGATTGTTCAAAACAAACCAAATGAACTTTTACCTTATGGAATGCTTTTGACTAGATTGTTCAAGCATGTCGTGCCCGCTCGCTCCTAATTATGGAATGATTTTGATCACTTCCTCTCACATGCTCGAGCCATGTATCCGCTCGCTCCTAATTATGACCAAAAGACGCGAGCGGATCGAGGCAAGAAAAGACCTCGTGAGTCGAATGCTAGCTCCTCCTCCACCACTCAAAATCATCCTTCTTCATCTTCTTCATGACGTCATGGTTGATGAAAATGATGATGAATCATTTCATTCCAACTTGTTCTCTTCACCTTCCCAAAATGTCTCTTCTTCCTCTAATGTTATCCCTAGAGTCATTTCAAACCCTCCTCATGAAAGTCATCACTTAAATACCCATCTCTCCGAAACTATTAATCTTCAAACACAACAACAAGATGCTCACCGGAAAGGGTTAAGGTCAATAGGACAAGCCATCAAGAACATGATGAAGGGGAAACGCAAGTAAACATGTTTATCATGTTTTTGAAGACATTTATTTATATCTATATTTATTATATTATAACTTCTTTAATTATTCAATTAGGACATCTTTTAATTCACTAAGATGATCTCTTCAAATTTATCATCTTACTAATGCTTTGCATGATTAGCAAATCATATGACTATCATATGCGTATAATTCTCCTATTTTCTATATGATTTGTGTGATTAGTTTAGAATCGTATATTCTTGCTTAGATTACTTAATTTTTGAATTAAGTAGATGCCAAAGATCACTGGAATTAAGAAAAATAAAACCTGGAAAATTTTTTTCCCCAACCTTTTCTTTTTAGGAAATCGGCCCATAAATATAAAGCGGCCCCCAAAAACAGATTGGGTCGCCAGTACATTATAGGACCGCCAACAGGAGGGAACGAATCCTTTTGAATTTGCCTCTTTTTCTGTATCATTGACCTCTCTATCTATAGCCCTAAGCTGGCATTTCCCAGATTAGCTAAACCATATTTGGCACCTTCTTCTTCCTAAACCATGCTTTGCCATCTTATCCAACGTCCCTCATCATTTAATCACCTAACTATTATACTTCACCATCTTCTTCATCTCCCTTAAATCTCCCTTCTTCAACATCAATGTCTTGTTCAAACAACAATTCCAACTTCTTTAGAAAACCTAGAATGTCCGTAAGACAAGTTTGGAAAAGAAAGACATCCACTCCAAAATCATCATCCACTCTTCAAAATGAATCACCTCCATTCCATCTACATGTCCATCCTCAAATCTCTTCACCACCTTCCTACAACCCTCTAAGAGATGAAATAATCAACTTACTTCATAACATCTCCACCATTCTTAATACACACAAGAATCCTTCCAATGCCTACAACCAAGCACCACCTTCACCACCACAACAACAAATCTATCCACCATCTCATGGTCAAGTTGACTTTCACTCTAGCTTTTGTCATTGTTGTCGATACTCTAGAAACCAATTTCATTCATTGAGAAATGAAATCAACTTCATTCACTTTCTACTCACCCGTCTCATACCTCAAACCCGCACTCCTTCGAACCATGCTTCACCAACCTCACCATTCTCTTACTTTAGTTAATCATTCTACATGGATCTAATCTATATTAATATACGAACGACCACCTTTTGCTTATGACATCTACTGCAATTCAAGATTTAACTAGTTCATGTTTTATGTCTTAATTTATGTTTACCTTGTCTTGTAATGATCATACTACTATGGTATTGATCTACTACGTGTTGAATGAAATTTCTTTATGGTATTGCTATAGCGTTATGTTATATGCGATATTTGACTTTCACTTGTACTTCTAACTTTGTTTTGTAGCAAACAAATTTCGTAAGATCGATCCCTTGGTGCCTCAAACGAAGGGGAGCCTACATCAAGGAGGAGTCTTGATATCGTCGATTTCTTTCTTTCTACAACAATTCGACGATCATCCTTTTTGAGTTCGACAAAAAGGGGAGAAATTGAATGAAACTCATTAATAATTTGAAACCTTTAATTTTATACAAAATGAGTTTATATTTTGTCATCATCAAAAAGGGGGAGATTGTTAATACAAATAATGTCAAAAATATTACTTATAATTTTTGACCTCTCAACGTTTTGATAATAACAAAATGTAAAAACGTTTACGATAAAAATAAACGTTTACAAATTATTAATCATAAAATTCCATTTCTAAGATTAATGATGACTTAAGGTATGTATAAACAAATCATTAAGCATTATTAGTGATCAAGAAAATATTTTTTCTTAACCATTACATTTTCACAAATGTATTTCTAAAAAATAAATATACAAAAATACTTTTTAATAAAAGAAAATGTTTTATTTAAATAATAAAATTTGAATATGATTTTCCCCCTAAAATGAAAGCTTCTATACCAGATACAACCTTCCCCACAAAAAGAGAAAAACAGGAGCGTAGTCTAGTGGCGGCCCCCTTATAGGTCTGGCAGCCCCCTTATAGGTCTGGCGGCCCCCAGATATATTTGGGACCGCCGAGACCGCCGCCAGCTAGCCGTTGAAAATTTTGTCTATAAATGTTGCACTATTTCTGCTAGAAAAAGATACATCTTTGCATGAATTTTTCCAGTCTTCTTTCTCTTTCTAAAAACCTTCTTTCTCTTACTAAATCTCTTGATCACTAACATTGTTTGATCTTGTTTCAAGTGATCTAATCTCTTCTTCTCATCTCTCCTCTCCTCTTTATCAAGTGCAAGTGAAGAACATTCATATTCGCCAAGAAAGGAATTGTTATTTAGTGATCTCTCCTCTCTTCTTCTAAGTATCAAATTTGTATTGTAATTATCTTGTGTAATTATGTGATTCAGATTATGTGTAAATCTGATAGTGTAGATCTTGTAACTGTAGAGTATTTGTGAAGTGGTAGATTGGTTCTAGCTAAGATTAGGACTCGACATTTAGCTTAGTTTCGGAAAATAACATAAGCAACGTGTAAACGATTTTCTCCGCCTAAAGGGGGCTTGTTGACATAGTGAAATCTCGAGTAGGATACTCGAGGAGTAGAGTAGGGCGAAGAAGAGCTTCGTAGCCGAACCACTATAAATTTTGGCGTCTTTGTTTGATTGTTCCTTTCCCTGTCTCTTTATATTGTTGCCACTGTTATTTAGTATTAGTTTAGATATTTAAATATTTAGAAAAATGGAAAATCTCTAATTTTAATTTTTGTGTTCATCATGAATCTTAGACTCAAATTGAAAGAAAATAGATAAAATAACTTACAATTGATGATCTTTATGATGTTAGGAATGATTATTAGTGTTGATTTGATCTTCAATTAGTGTTTTGGTGGTTGATTTTGAGTTATGGTAGTTTTGGTTTCGTGTTCGTCGCACCAGCAGGAAGAAGGGGTGTTTGGTTTTAAGTTTTGAAACTTTTTGACAATGTGCAGATGATGGGTGTCTGCTGGTGGCGTGATGACATCAAATAACGTCTATTTTATAGCATCATTTATCCCATGTAATTAACCCATTTTGTATAATTATAGCAAAGAATTGTTACTTAATCGTTTATATTTGAGAATTGCAGTAATTATGGAGTACTTGGTGAATATTAGCAAAAGATGCGCAAATGGGAGCTTAAACAATGATATTTTGAAGATTACTATTCTGAAGACCAATACGCCGTATCCATGAAGGAAGATATGGCGTATCCGTGCCTGCACTCACCAAAGACTACAAAAGAAACAAGCTTAATACGCCGTATCCAGAGAGACCTATACGCCGTATTTAAGATATAGTATGTGAATATTCTGGATGATATCAAACGTGGTCCTTACTCCAAGAAACTACAATAAGCCGTATCCAATCCCTTGGATACGCCGTATCGAACCGACTTTCAGACCCTATAAATACAAAATTAAAAACGAGTTTTAAGTGTGCTAAATCATATTCTCAATACCTAAACCACAAAAGTCAATTTTCAAAGGAGAAAAAGAGCAGAAGAGGTCTTGTAACGCATTCCAATCCATAGAAGACAACGTGTAATTTCTTATACATTTGTAATCATTCAGTTTTTGGTATCATTGGTATGAGCTTAATTACACATACCTTTGACCTAATAAAATGAACCTAAAATGACCAAAATATATCAAAAATGCATTGTATTTGTGTGTTTTGTAATTTATGATGTGCAGGTGACAGATATTCACTAAAGGACAAAAACGAAGCCAAAACCGACAAAACCAAGCACAGTAATGAAAAGAGCATAAAAAGTCTAAGCCAAGGACATAAGCATCTTATTGGGCCAGCTCGTACCCAAGTTAATGGGCCGAATCAGCCCATTAAGCTTATTTATTAAGTTAAAAGCCCATGATATAAGCCTAAATCATTTATAAAAGTCCAAGCCGAAAATGAAGTAACCAAGCCTAACAAAAGCCCATTAGCCTATAACTAAATACATTACACCGTTAGACCTAAGGGACTAATACAGTTAGTCTTTGAGTGTTACACCGTTAGTCCCTACATCCTCTTTTACTCCTAACCTCGTTACCCTTTCCCCCTAACACCCGTTACAATCAATACCCCAAACCATTTCCCGCCAAATCCACACTATTCATCCATCCCTCTCAATTCGTACCTTGCAAACAGACAAATCATCCCTAACCTTTTCCCCCACAACATGACAACCCAATTTAACCTATTCCTTCAAGAAAAAGATAACCACGTTGTCAATCCCTTGCCAATTGATTGGTTGGGACATAATCAAGGGCTATGATCAATTTAAAGAAAAACAATGAAGGTTTCAAGGGCTCAGATTTATGGCTTGGAGAGCACTCACACAAGAAACAAGCTCAAGAATTAGAACCTTCTCTATTCGGCTATAAATAGAGACTAGTTTCTTTCATTAGGGCATCTAGTTTTTATCCATCTTTTTGTTGTAATTTTTAGCTTATATTAGTTTATATTAGCTTATTGTAACTTTCTTTAAAGTCATGTAATGTTTTTTTTAATGTTTAATGAAATTTTGAGTTTTTACGTTAAAATTCTGTTTTTTATGTTAATACAATTTATGTTTTGAAGATGTTTGATAAGCCCATATAAGCTCTCATATCTTACAAAGATGTAGCTTAAAACACTTTAGCTAGAAGCTAAACTGTTTAAGGTTTTTCTTTTATTCACCAAAAATCACTAAAAAACTAAGTATGGATGATAAGCCAGATATGGATGGGCTTATGGGTTTAACTAGCTTGTGGATAAGCTATGTGAGCAAATTTATGTCCTTGTTTAAGCAAAGGACAAGGGTATGTTTACTTTTTTATTTTAGCTTATTTTATGATTTTGCTTATTGCTTTGCTTATTACTGCTTATTTCTGCTTTAAATTATTTATTTTGTCTTATAATTGCTACTTGAATTCAGTTTAATGCTTAAAAGT
>BQNB010009161.1:76467-87596 GCA_026074375.1 Tanacetum coccineum
CAAGCTTTGCATATTTAAAGTCTATCATGGAAACTTGTAAACTCTTGGCTTTTTCAAGTTAGAATTCGCGTTTTAAAGCTTCTTATATAAAAGACTAGCAAAAGCTTAAATTTATATAAGTTAAGGGGCAAGCTAGAGCGCAACATGCTTGATCAAGTCAAAATTTATTTTTAAAAAGACAAAACTATGTGTCAAAACACTTATTCTATTTTTGAAAATTCTTTAATTTTGACATAAAATCACATATTTTTGGTGTTTTTGGTGGAAAAATAGGGTTACGTGAAGACAAGGCAAATACAAGTAAGATCAAATCGAAAGATCCCCCCATACTAGAACGAAACATTGTCCTCAATGTTTAAAAGGGTCTCTACGTAAATCTAAAGCCGTTTATTAATTATGCTAATAGATAAACGTTAATCAATAAGATCTAGGATATCGAATTCCCATAAATAAGCATGTGAAGGATGGAAGATCGAGTGAACAATGGACAAAACCACGAGCACAAGAGTCTTCAAAATCCGGGCAATCCTAGACATAAAACACAAACCACAAAACACGAGAAAGGAAGAGGCGAGCCTCCTCACGTCACACTTATTAATAAATATAAAATAAGAAGATAGAAACACGCGTTGCCTCTCGAGAAGCGCTTGTTTTTGTGCGAGTCTCTAGCTTGACTCTCCCCATATCATCGTGATATTAGGATTGAAACGGGTGGAAGAGCAAATCTCCATCGGACTTTCATTCAAGATGTTTGGATAAACATTGAAGTAAATGAAAGTTCCACTCCGATGAGATGCCACCGGCTCTAGAGAATAAAAACAAAAAACAGAGATGCCGGGGTCAAAAATAGTATTCTCACTCTCGAGGGAGAGAAGAAAAGGAGATTCCACCGGATAGGTAAAATAAGGAAGAAAAATTCGGATAACATAAGTGAGGGAAAGATAATGGCGATCCTCAAAGGGTAATCTCACATATGTAGGAGAAAAAAATTTCTCATGAATCTCGGGGTCGAAAACTTTGACCATACTCTTCAAATTTTCATTATTAGGTTCATCCTTTAAGTTCTTCGTATCACGATCTAAAAACACCTTAGGAGGGAGATAAGGGATAGTGTCATTATTAAGCAAACTCTCAAGATAGATAATGTCTCCTTCTGAGTCATAATAATCATCCTCAAAATCCGGAGAATTATCAATAGAAGATTGTATCACCTTAAGATCCTCAAAATAAAGTTCTTTCGGAGGGAGAGGAGATGATGGATCATAATTTAATAACTTCTCGAGTAGAAGAATGTCTCTCTTTGGATCAAAATTAGCACCATTATTTCTTGGTGGAATTGAATCACTTGTAAGACAAGCTTCGATCTCATCAAATTTCGCCTCCTGGGTCGAAACACTCATCCTCATTAGCATCGAAAAGAGGTGTGACTAACAAAGCCGACTCATCAAGGTTAGAAACATACGATTCCTTGCTCTCGATGTTCTCTAACACCTCATCAAAAAGAGGATTTACGTCACTAGAGATGTATTCGTCATCGAATTCAAAAAGAGGGTTCGAGTAAATTTTAACCTTATCTTCCGGAACGTCCTCATCGGATAGTGACTCATCATAACTAGAGGTAAAATCGTCATTTGAATCGAAGAGAGGGTTAGAGAAAATCATAGATATTTCCTCAGGAATTTTAGATCGGAGAAACTTTCTAGTTATGAATCGGGTATAGAACCAATAGGCGACGCTTGGTTACAATTTAGAATTCGCTATTATATGTTTGCTCTAGTTTTTGTTGTTTTTGATGTTGAAACAGTTTGGGTGAGAAATCATCACACGAAGGTAAATCACACTCACTATCACTCTCGGATGTATCCTCGGACTCACTTGGGATTGGAACAAGGTCCTCAACACTAGACTTTATTAATTCGTCTGATTCCTTTTCAGGATTAGTGCTAAGATACTCATCCCTCATTATGAGAGAGTCCTCAGGCTCCAACGTTGATAAAACGGGTGTGATTGCAATAGACGGAGAAATTTGAGAAATAATTTCATTCAAAGGAATAGTACTCTCCTCGTAATCATAGTCATCATAGCAAAAAGATTTGAAACGTCGCGAAGGATAATTACTAAGATTAGCCACCTGCTCTAGATGTTGAAGCTCTTTCTTTTTATTAATCTCAATACTCATTCCATTGAATTTACCTTTAAGCTCATCAATCATACTTTCACATTCCCTTCTAAAACGAATATCTATTTTCTCATTACGATAATCTATAATCTGTAAGTCATTACTTAAACTTAACATTTCATCTAAATAATGATGCTTTAGATCCTCCATATCTTGGATACTTCATTTCTTGAAAAGATGATTGATCGATATTAGCCGCTTACTTTTGTTGAATTACCATTTCACAAAATGATTGAATCATGTTAAGAATTTCATTTTGTAACTCATCTATTTTATCCCATCTATCGTGCACATCACTTATCTTTTGCTGATTAAGGTCTTCTTGATGATCGATGGAATACTGCGGGGGTTGGTCAAAACCAGAATAGTTAGAATTATGCTCAAAGTGGTTTTGATTCATCGGTTGACACTGAAAATTCGCATGAGCACCCCTACAGTTTTCACAACAAAGATATTGTTGTGGAAAACTCAGTGAATTTTATGGAAAATAATTATCGCCAAAGTTTTGATTGTAGCACGGTTCCTGCTCATAGAAAAACGGGAACCGAGGTGGACAATCATAATCGTAGTGAGAATCGTTACAACATAACTCGCATGAGTATGTCTCGGGCTGTGGAGGTGGGTAAGAAAAATCGGGTGTTTCATCATAAGAAATGGGATCGGGTTACAGACAAACTCGTCTCCGAAACTCACATTGGTACAACGCCAACAATTTCCACCGTTAAACGGACCTCCACACCACGAGCACCTTGAAAACCAAGACCCGTTGAAGAATTATCGGGTAAAAAGGTAAAGAGAATAAGAATTAAACGAATAAGAGGATAAAGAAGAATATTTATAGATTTTTCAAATAAAACATAAGTAAACGAAATAATAAAAATAAGAAAGAAAAATATTTTTGGTAACCGAAAGTTAAAGGTGTACGGTAGCTCTCTAGAAAACGCACAAAGAAGCGGAGGAGCGGGTAAGCGCGAAGCGTTTTAAAAACCTTCTCCTTTCGGGTCGAAGTTCGTAGGATCGACCTTCCTTATACCTCTCTTATAGTTTGCTAACTAAAGATGAGTCGAAATGACAATTAACAAACAGTTATTTTCAATATTTAAATATAAAAAGAAAAATATAAAAGAAAATAGAATAGAAAAAATATTTTTGGGTTTTTATATATAAAGCGAAAACTTTCACGGGGAAAGGATCTTCAAGGCTTGAACACGAACAATCCCGTAAAAATCGCTACACCTCTCCCTGGCAGCGGCGCCATTTTGATATTCATCAAAAACCACTCTTAATATAATATATATATATTTATAAAAATACATATACGTAAGCAAAGTATCATACAAATTATTCTTAGAAAAGAATAATAAGTAATCAACACGGGTATCGTTCTCCTCGGTGAGAGGTGAGTGGAAATTCACGTTAATGTCACAAATCGAGCTTGATTATCATAAAAGATTTGATTTTGGTTTCTAAACGTAATAACATAAAGGGAAAAACACATAAAGGCAAACTAAACTAAAAATAAAGACATAATTAAAAAAATAACGACAATTAAACACTTAACGGTAAATAAATGACTAACGGACTAACGAAATATTATCAAATAAAACTTTAGAAAATTAAAATGCAAATTTCTATGCTAAAATGACTAAAATTAATTTTTAGAAAAAGAAAATATATAGATTTTTTGTATTTTTATCATTTTCAAAACTATTTTTAAAGCTTTTAAAACTAAAAATTCAATTAAAATTATTAAATGAAAACTGAAAATTATGAAAAAATTCAGAAAAATACTAAAACTTATTCTAAAGGATTTGGAAGAAAAACGAAACTCACAGCTTATTCCAATAAGTTGTGAAAATTCAATTAAGCAAACAAGCCTAAAACTGAAAATGAGGTTAAATATTAAATGTTGTAAAGAGTTAATGAAAAAGACCCAGGCGCAGTGGTAGTGTGTGTGTGTGTTGTGAGATGGAGGTCACAGGTTCGAAACCAGTGACTTCCCTTTTGAAAAACATTTTTTTATTTTTCTTTTTGAAAAAGCTAAAATATAAGTAAAAATAAGCTAATTTAATAAAAGGACTTATTACTAAATGATTCGTGATATAGTACACACTTATATAGCAACCCTAATTGGGCCAATTGAGTGTGTCTGGGCCCAATCTAAGGTTTAGGCTTTGGTTTTATTGGACTTTTTCAAGCCAATAAGGTTATGAAGTGGGTTTTGTGTGATACAATGGCATGAGATTGGCTGTAACTGGTGCTTAGGATTGGGCCTTCAAGTCTTCTCAGTCTTGTCAATTGCACCATAATGGGCTGTTGTAAATGATTGGGGCCCATTGGTCTTCACCAGTCATCATAATAATACTATTGCTTTCCCGGCCCATAGTTGGGTTAAGATTGGATTCAATAGGATTCTCGTTCCGTCGGCTCCGGTTTGATGCTGATTCTTCAGTATTGACTTGACTTTGCATTTTTTTTGACTTTGCCTTGATTTTGCACAGTCTTATCATTCCATGCTCGTTTTGTCATTTTGGCTTGGTTTTCTGTCTTTTTGTTGATATCCACTTCCTGCACAATACAAATGCAAAACAAACATATATTTGGCAGTTTTTGTTTGTTTTTGGTCATTTAAGCTCGTTTTTAGAGGTAAAAGATATGTTTAATTAATGCACTTATCAAATCCACCAAAACTAAGGTATTGTGTGTCCTCACGCAATGTTATGAAGTTTAACATGTAAGCCCCGTTTTACCATTTTCTGAATTTACATAAATACAACTTATATTTTTGGATTTTCTAATTATTAACAGTTTGACTTTCTTTATTATATTAATACTGGGATCATAGAATGAGAACGCCCGTAGAAGTGATTACGGTGTCTCTGAGGATAATTCATCGTCCTCAGATTTTTCACAAGTTCCAAGCTAAGCAATTAAACAAGATTCTTTTGTTCGATATAAGTCTATTTGTTAAGCCCTCATACTTTATGGACTTGTGAACTTTCAACTCCCAACAATGGATATACGATTGAATGGTTGTACTCATTTTGATTTAACCATATACCAACTTATTTTCATAGTCAGTAACTCAAAATGAATCATGACTCGAAAGCAAACAACTTATTAAGACTTCGTAACTGATTGAGATTTAGACTTTAGAACTTTTTTGCGAACATATTCAACATCATAATATAAGTTCTTTAAAGCTAGGAATGCGTTGATTGTTTGAACCCTACCTCGTGGTTAACAGGAGTAGGATATCTACAACCAACGACTGTTGTTTTAGTTTGAAAACCCACCCGTTTGCTAGCGTAGTGGGAAATCACTACAAACACCTTATTCCTAATATGGCTAAGATTAGTGTCTTAGTTTGAACCCTCACCTAGACCTTTTTCCAAGTGAGATATCACGACCACACAAATCCCTAGAAGCAAAGACGTCTTAGTATGAACCCCCACCTGTTGCTTGCGGAGTGGGATTCTCGACACATCTTTTACTTGCTCCATAATATCAACTGCATGCTTCATTGGCAAATTTCTATATTCATGCAATTTTGCATTCACATTTCATTCTGCTTCTTAGGAATTTATATATTAATATTACTATAAAATCTCCTTTGGAAAACTCAAGTTTCATTATTTAAGCTTTTTTGAAAACTTCGATTGACTTTAGTTGAATTAATTGAGTAAGTAACTGATTAGGGGTTTTAGAATTTCAGGGGACAAAAACCACAAGTTATAGTTATAAAGATTTAGAAGAATCTCTGCTTGGAACATAAACTTATATTCTTTAACTTCTTATTTCTAAGTCTTCTTCACATTATTAATATTCAAAAGCAATAGAATCGTGAAAGCTTTGGCCTTATGGAACTAGCTAGGGCTCAACACGCCGATCAGTCAAAAAAAATTATTCTTATTCTACCCAATAGAAAGCAAATCTAGTGACAAAATATTTTTTTATTTTTGAAAAATTTCAGATTTTATCATTTTTTTGGATTTTTTTGTTGGTAAAAACGGTGTTTACGTGGGTATATAATGTACAGGATAACAATCAAATCGAAGCTACCCCCCAAATAGAACTAAACTGGTCTCGATGTTTTGAAGTGGTACTACATTAAATCTAAAGGCCGTTTATGAGGTATGCCAAAAGATAAAACGATTAGTTGTTAAGATTTGGATATCGGATTCAATGAAGCTGAGGATGTGAAACTCCTTGAGAATGAACAAACTGAGAGTCTTCAAATCCGGGCCAATCTCTGGAAATAAACATAACAAACAACATGGAAAACAAGGTGGGTAATGGAAATGAACAAGCTATTTTACACAACAACAAACTTATTTATATTACAACTCGGAATAATAAGCATGGGTGCCTCCCACGAACGAGCTTGTTTAGGGTCGCGATGGCTTGACCCATCACGAAGGATTTATGGATCTTGAGGAACAATGTGATATTATATTCATTTATCGGGATTTTCATTAAAGGTGACTACGATATTGTATTGAATTTCATGAAGTTCCCACTCGATGAGATACATCGGCTTAGAGAATGATACTTTTGAAATGCCGAGATCAAATATGGTTGTCTTCTCCCACAGGAGAGTTGAGAAGGAGGAAATAAAACCGGATAAGCAAGAAATGGGAGAAAGATCAATACAAACATAGCGAAAAATTCACTAGTGGGTATGATTATCTTGATCCAGGATGGGAAGGGTGGGTATAAAACATTAGGACATCTACGGGGATGTCTTTCACCAATCAATGGTTGATTTCCCGAATTGGTGATACATCAACATTATAAACGATTCGAACTGCGGGAGAAGGGAAATAGATGTATCGTCATCTACGGAGTCGATCATCATCACTCTCAATTACATGGTGGTATTGATCCGTCATCAGCAAGAAACAAGGTCATCTCTCATAAGAGAATCATTATCCGCAACGGGGGATATGAGATGTGAAGGGAGAGATTCGATAGCATTAGAATTGGCTTGAGAGCTTCGGAGCGTCGAGGAGAAGAGGTTTATCGTAGAGCAAAACTTTCTTCCAAAAAAAGAATATCACCTTCCGGGTTCAATATTCATACTTTTCAATTTATAGGTGGAATGATTTAGGAAGGATGAGCTTACAGTGCGAACTCATTGGAAAAGAGAATCGATCTTAGGAGAAGAATCAATCGAATGTCCTCGATTTGACGGATTCTACAAGATCAGATTCAGACATCAAAGAATCAATTTCCCGGTGGAATTGAATGGATGCTTCCAGCACCGCATAATTAATTCGATCTACCTTAGTCGAAGCAATTTCTTTCATCAAGATCAAAGAGAGGATAGAGAAAATGATAAAATTCTCTTTTGGAATGTCATCCTCGGAAAAATGACTCGTCATCTTAAGGTAAAATCATTCATCGATATAGAGATGGGGAGGGTTGGAGAAAAAGTAAAATCATGATTTCTTTTGAAGAAGAATCATCATATGGAAGGCAAATCACATCATCGTCCGAAAAAATCCTCGAACTCAATGGGGTTGGGACAAGGTTTCTCGACACTAGGCTTTGATGATTCGTCCGATACGTTGCCGTAAAAAGTGTCAAGAATGCTCGTTCCCCCAAACTTAGGAGAGTTAACGGCTTTTGGTGGTGATTTCGGGTGTATGCAATTGTATAGTCCTCGTCTATTCATCATTTTCACAGTAGACGAATTGAGGGCGATTCCAGGCCCGGAGTATTGATGTACTCTGGATAGCTGTCACTTATGAATTTTCACATTTGAACAAGTTTTGCTAAGAATTTATTTGCACTTCTCGGTTTTGAGCGTGGCATTAACTTCAAAAAAGTTGATCCAAGCTTGCAATAGACCTTTGGGTTTTCCAAAAGAGTACGATTAAACTTTTTGAGGAAAGCTTTTCAATCGATTTCATTAGGTCCTATTGGAGATGCATAGCTTCCATGTCTCATTGGTGTGGAGGGTTTGATGATAGACGGAAAATTGCTGGGTTTGAAGTTGGTCAAAACCGAAAGAATGAGAGTTTTACTCATTGTTGTATACAACCCTAAAAACTACATAGTGTTGTCAAATATATTAGAGATAATATTCAATCAGTCGCATGAGGAACCTTACATTTTACAGCAAAGATGTTTGCTGTTGAAAGATTATGCAAATCTTGCGGTCCCCATATTTTCCCTTCCGGGGAATTGAATCTCAAGGCTGTAATTTGGCTCTGGATAGAAACAACTGGCTTTGAGGTGCTTACCAGCTAGTGACAATATTGTGTATCGTTCCGCAAAATTCACACAAGATTTGCTTAGTGTAGTGTGGGTGGTGTGGTGAGAGAAATCTGGAGATTGATCAAAAAGAGTACGGACGTTGAAAAATCGATTTTGGATTTCTTTCATTAAGTTCAAACTAAGACAAACTCCATCAATGAGACGTACACGCACTGTTGGCACGTTGCACGAATAAACAATAAGAGTTATCCGGTCGGTTGTCCACACCTACACATTCAAAACAGAGAAAAGACTCCATCAGAATTTAAAAACAAATAAGAGGGGACAAGAAAAAGAAATTAAAAGATTTAGAGGAAAAGGAAGATTTTTTTTGTTTTTCGGATTTATTAACAACATAATTCTCAATTGGACAAAATCAGATAAGAGAAGTTAAGCCAAATAATCGATCTTTACTTAACGGGTAGCTCTCTTGAATGAAAAACGCACAGGGTGGCGGTGGAGTAGGCAAATAGCGCGAGCTTATTTCTCCTGTTTTGGTCGTAGTTCTAGGAAAAAAACCTCCTTATACACACTTTTAGTTGTTAAACAGAATGAGGTGAGCCGTATATCGTTATGTGACACAGAAGGCAAGTTTTAAATCTTTTGTTCGAGTTGGAGAATCTTCAATAGTTCACCGGAAATTTATTTATTAAACTCAGTTGAGTTAATATTATATTTTGGTATTTTACCAATTAGTGATTTTTAATTTTTATGGAAATTTTTTTTTTTTTTATTTTTATTTATTTATTTATTTTATATGATATGTACTAATAAAAAGAAAAGAAAAATATTTTTTTGGGTTTTTTTTTAATATGATTGATACAATAAGACAAGTTCAGAACAAAGTCGGAATAACACTCGTTGCAAATGCCTCCCCGGGCAACGGTCGCAAATATTGATTCGATGATAGCACACCCTTATTATAGCTACCCTAATGCAGATTCTAATCCGAATGCCCTTGACCAAGGCCAAAAGGTCTCAAAATTCCACAAAAGGATAAATTACACAAGAAAAGAATCAATATAAAAAGATAAAAAGATTCCGGAAGAGATATTCCCGGGTCGTATGTCCCAACGAGGCTGCAATTGAAAGTAATCCTGGTTTGATGAGAAATTGAATGATGGAGAATATATGATGGAAACACTGATATAATTACAACTAAAATTAATTAAATAAAACTTAATTTAATCTACGGGAAAACAAGCAAAGGAAATGGGGATCTTAAAAACTACGGGAAACAAAATTAGTTATAGGGAAATCCTAAAATTAAATCTATACTAAAATACGGGGAACAGAATCAGGTATCGGGAAACCTAAATACTAAAAATTAAGAAAATAAATGCTAAATTAAATTAAAAATCAAAATTAAATTCTAATTAACTTAATTTGAAAAATAAAGAAAACTAGAACTAAAACGGAGGTCGTTTGAATGTAAAACGAAAAGAAACGGTAAAACGCACCCGGTAAAACGGGTCTAAGACTGAAATTTAAGAAAAATTAAGCCTATACTAAATTTTATATTTTTCCTAGACACTAAATGACAAAAGAAAATTTTATAAAAAAGAAAAATATTTTTTTATTAATTTTTGGATTTTTTATGAATTTTTAAAGATTAAAAACTAATTAAAACTAAGAAAATAGAAAAAGACAAAAAATAAAAGTTATAAAAATTCTGAAAAAATAAAATTAAATAAAGAAAAAGTTAACAATTCTAAAAATATAAAAATGCCCAAATTTTACTGTTTATATAAAAAGTAATTAAACTAATTAAATCTAAACCTAATTTAAATTAATTAAATTAAATAAACTAACTAAAGTTAACCTAAGGGACTAACAGTGAAAAGGACACAAGGACAAACGGGGTAACAGGCTAACTAACCACAGGGACTAACAGAGGTAACTACAAAAGAAGAAATTACACAAATGGTCCCTGAAGGAGAACCCGATTACAAATTAAGTCCTAACAGCTTATTATGCAAAAGTCAAAGAAGCAAAGTTATTAAGGGGCTTGAGGGGAGTATTTTTCATAAAAGGTGCATAAGCTCAAGTGAGCTTAATAAGCCAGAAATGTAGCTTAATGGGGCTGCAGAACTTAATAAGCTTATGAGCTTATTTTACTTTCTTATTGGGATATAAGCTAATAAAATAAGCTACAACTATGGGGGACAGATAAATAGGCTAGGGGAATCCTAAAATAAGCTAAGTTATCTAGAATAAGCCCTAAAATAAGCTAGAAATGATTTAAGCTAAATTAACAGTTTTAATATAAAACAGAAATAATGCTACTTTAAGGGCTAAATAAGCTATACTAGAGGGTGAGTTAAGCTAAGAAATTTTGGGGAATTAAAGGGGAACTAATAAGCTACAAGAAAAAGCAAAAATAACCTAGGGCTTAGAATCAAATAAGCTAAAAAAAAGGGGCTGAAATGAGGTGCTCAGCACCAGGGTAAATTAGGCAGTGGGCTGAAAGGCTTTTTGGGCTTATGCAAAATAAGCTCTTATGAGCTTTTTAGCCAAAATAAAGTACAAACAGATTGAAAGGGGTGGTAAATAAGCTTATTTTCAAGGTTTGAGAGCTTAGGGCTTATTTAAAGCTGCTGATAATGGGCTTAAAGATGGGGGATTTCACAAACACACATGCATACATACACACTTGGTGACTTGGTGTGTCACAATTACAGGACAAAGG
>BQNB010009162.1:0-87586 GCA_026074375.1 Tanacetum coccineum
GGGTATCGCCCAGCCGTATCTTGATGCGGCATCATTATACTCTGTTTGCAACCACAACGGGTAGAATACCTTTTTATCCAATTTGAGCACGACAACTGTGAGCTTAACTTTGTTTTTTTGTTTGCCTATTGGGAATAAGCTTAGTTATACGTCTATGTTGACCACCCCTAGCATCCATATCAGAAGTCAACAACATCGATTCAAAAAGTAAAATTATATCTATTTGGTTGTTGACTTCTTACTTGGACATAGGAATGATCTTCGGAGTGCTAAGGGTTTTGGTACTTTTACGCATGTTTAGATGTAGAAAAATGACTTCTAATTCGGCATACGTAACAATAAAAAAACCCTTGGCATATATTCCGATGATATATTATGCTTGGTAACCATATCTTGATAAGGCAATAATGAATACAAGCAGTCTAAACAAAACGCGTAAAAGCCCGTAACTTGACAAGGCAACCTATTAGGTGTGCAGCCATGACAAACTTACAAAAGCTATTATCTGAGCCAATACATTATTTCGTATGAAATTTTTTTGTCATAGTTATTCAATAATGATGCGGCAGTGACGGTGACAACCATAAATGGATTTACGTTTCGATACGTTGTGTAACGCCCCCAAAACCGGATATCATTGGAAGGTAACCGGGGGTGCTACTTTATAGCACATATAATAAAACATCAGAGTTCATAAATGTACAAGGTCCTAAAAGTTTAAATATTACATAATGTTTTTTGAAAGAAAGTTTTATTGAATGGTAATAAAATGTAGAGTCTTCAAAATACGTCGTGCAACTTCCTTCCAAGACAACACCTTAAGGACCTGAGATAAACATGCTAAAAATGTCAACAAATAATGTTGAGTGAAATCCATACGTTTTATAAGTAAAGTAGTGAACCACAAGATTTCAAGTAATAGTTGACCACCCCTAGCATCCACATCAAAAGTCAACAACATCGATTCAAAAAGTGAAATTATATCTCTTTGGTTGTTGACTTCTTACTTGGATATATGAATGATCTTGAGAGTGCTAAGGGTTTTGGTACTTTCACGCGTGTTTAGATGTAGAAAAATGACTTCTAATTCGGCATACGTGACAATCACAAAACCCTTGGCGTATATTCCGATGATATATTATGCTTGGTAACCATATCTTGATAAGGCAATGATGAATACGAGCAGTCTGAACAAAACGCGTAAATGCCCGTAACTTGGCAAGGCAACCTATTAGGTGTGCAGCCATGACAGACTTACAAAAGCTCTTATCTGAGCCAATACATTATTTCGTATGAATTTTTTTTGTCATAGTTATTCAATAATGACGCGGCAGTGACGGTGACAACCATAAATGGATTTGCGTTTCGATACGTTGCGTAACACCCCCAAAATTGGATAGCAGTGGAAGGCAACCGGGGGTGCTACTTCATAGCGCATAGTACAAGTTATAGAAATCGACCTCTAAATGAGACGTTTTGAAAACTTACACATTCGATATATAATAAAACATCAGAGTTCATAAATGTACAAGGTCCCAAAAGTTTAAATATTACATAATGTTTTTTTAAAGAAAGTTTTATCGAATGGTAATAAAATGCAGAGTCTTCAAAATATGTCATGCGAATTCCTTCCAAGACAACACCTTAAGGACCTGAGATAAACATGCTAAAAATGTCAACAAATAATGTTGAGTGAAATTCATAAGTTTTATAAGTAAAGCAGTGGACCACAAGATTTCAAGTAATAATTTACTTAATGTAACCCAAAAAGTCGTAAAACATTTATTATTGCACTAAGCTCATGACACCGAAACCTTAACATTATAGTCGAACCCTGCTTAGGTTTGCGCCCCAAACTGGGTGCTCTGTCAAACACCCGAGTATCTCAAATGTTAAATGCGTCCGTTTGATGTGGTACTATTGTTGTATACCCGAACGGGGATTGTCAATCCCAATAGATCTATTTACAGCATTCGCGTTCACTTCACAAAAAGTAATTAACGGTTCATGATATAGGGGGACTTAAAGACAGAAAAGGTACTTAGGCAATAACATATCAGGCATAGCATACAGTTTAAATACTTGCGTCCATATGTAAAAATAGCATGTATCTCATCCCAAAGAGTTTATAAAACATTTAATAAGTAAAAGTGGGGCTATGAACTCACCTTTTAGCGATATGATAAATGATAACGGATAATAACGTCGAGATTTGAGAAAATCCTAATGGCAACATAAAAGTAACGTCGCGACTTAGAATATATATAAAAATTACTACACAACAAATATAAATAAGTTTTTATAAAATATTTAGCATTGTACTTAAAGTTTTAGTTTTTATAAAAATAATTGGGCTCAAATACAATATCCAACTTAATATTTATAAGCCCAAAACAAGTATCCATATTAATATTTTTAAGTCTAAATTTAAGTGTCCGATTTATTACTTATAAGTCCAAATACAAGTATTCAAAATTTATATTTTTAAGCCCAATTTCAAGTGTTCAAATTATCTCTTATAAGCCCAAATAACATAGGGCTGTCCAAAATTTCTGGTCTTATGTAACTTCACGGGCCCGTATCTCCTAATTCGTAAATGGTCTCGATTCGGTTTTTACGTCTACGGAAAGGTAAACGAGTCTATTTTCTGATATGCGGGTCCGACTACTTCGGGTTTTGTAAAAATAAGGTCATATGGTCGATTTTCTAACAAGTCTCGAATATGTGATTTGCACAGATTTTTACCACTCGGGAAAACGAACATATCTTCTAAACCGTACATCCGTTGAGGCCGATTCAAACGCCAAAATTTAAGTCAGCCTGTTATCTACAAGTTTTAATTTTACTAAAACATTGACTTTTATACAAATTTTTAGAGTTATAGTCCAATAAAGTTATGTGTGCAGTTTTCGACAACCTCCATCGTTTATTTTCTAGAAAATTCATCGGGTGTTGAAACAACTCGTTTCGTCTGGCCAAACGAAGCTAAGACATAGACCTAGGTCCCTGTTTAGTTTTCCATGTCACCTAAGAATACTAATTTTTCCAGATTATCTCCTAAACATACTAATTTCAAAACAGTCTTAAATCAAAAGTTTTATTCAACTTTAACAACTTTTTGAATTTTAAATTTTCGAACCTAAACGGGCTAGAAAAAGGTCCAGGTAAACACTCCCCTGGAAATAGGACAAAAAAAAAGGGAGCGTTTTGGAAAGGAGCGGCCCCCTTAAAATACATGGGCCGGCCCCGCTTAATTATAAGGGGGCCGAACCGTATTTAAGGGGGCGGACCATAGATCTTTCGCTCCACTTCCTTGTCATATAAATACATGGACTATTCCCCAACATTTTTCTCTGTGTGTGTGTGTGTGTGTGTGTGTGTGTCTGCTTTATAACAGCCAATTTCCTCTCTAAAATCTTTGATCATTTAATCATTTAATCATTTATCTTTGTTTCCAAGTGATCCAAGCTCAATTCCTCAAATGCAAGAGAAGAATACTTCGATCATCTAGTGAAGAAGTATTACACCCAAAAATTCATATTGCAATCTTCTTGCATCCATATCATACCTTATAAATCTTTTGTAAATCTTGTAAAGCTGTGTAGTTGTTAGGATTTGGTGATTGTTGTAAGTATAGTTGGATCTTGGTGATCCTTTTTAGTGTAGTGTTAGAAAGTTGGGATATAGTAGTGTGGTGAGGAAGAAGTTGTGTGTGTGATGTTGTGAGATTGAAGAAGTTGTGTAAGTCGTGATAACCGGTGTGAAGATAAGTTGTAGTAGTGAAGTTGTGAAGGTAGTTGTGAAAGTAGTGAGAGTCGTGTGAAACTAGTCGTGAGTTGTGTTAATTGTGAGTAGATTGGTTTAGCAAAGACTTATGAACTCGACATCTAGCTTTATGTCAGAAATGTTATAAGCAACGTTGTGTACGGTTTCTCCGCCATAGGGGATGCTTGTTATCTTAGTGTAAGTAGAAAACTCTCGAGTTTGGTGCTCGAGGAGTGGGAGTAGGTTCCGCAAGAGAGCTCGTAACCGAACCACTATAAATCATTGTGTTGCGGTTTGATCTTTCCAACTCTTATCTTTTATTTACTTCTACATATTTACATTGTTCATATTGTGCAAGTATTGAATTCACAAAAAGTCGAATCTAAGTTTTTATAAACAAATTTTAAATATTAAATTAAAAACAGCTAGGTAAACTTTTCAACCCCCTTCTAGTTTTCCCACAATTGGTACCAGAGCAACGTTAAACAAGATTTTTAAAATAAATTCTATTTTAAAACTTGAATCGATCTATGGAATCGGAAAAATATTTAGAAGGGCAATCTATGCAAAGACCACCACTTTTTGAAAGTGATGGATTTATTTATTAGAAAAATAGATTCGAAACTTATGTGAAGTCAAAAGATCTAGATCTTTGGCATGTTATTACCGATGGTGATTTTCTACAAATCAATTAATCCCAGAAACTAAAAAGGATGAATTGCATCTTTTTAATAAAAAGATGATTGATCTTAAAAAAGAAACTTGCAAAAAATAATGAAGCTAAAACGGTAATTTATAATTGCTCGCGCGCCAAGTAAAGAATACGAACGAATTTTTATGTGTCAAACGCTAAAGAAATTTGGGATACTTTATTTATCACTCATCAAGGTAATTATCAAGTCAAAGATAACAAATTAGTATATCTTTGTTCAACAATATGAACAATTTATGCATTCAGGTATAGAGGAATAAATGGTAATGCCTTTGCTAAATTTAACCATAATTATTACTAGTATAAAGCACTTGATGTAAGTTTTTATAGCAAGAATTGTGTTAGGAAATTTCACTCATAGCGGCAAACTACTATCCAAAATGGCGCCGCGAAAAGGCAGAGAATGACGGCGATTAAAGAATCAAGAATATAACAACCTAATCTCTGTGAATAATTTATGGAAACTTAAAGTTCTATGAAGAAGTAATTAAAGAAAGAGTAGAAACGGTTAAAGCAGAACGAAACAAAGTAGATCACTTGCATTTAAAAAGTGAAAAGAACAGTAATTGATGAAGATACTCAATGTTCCGATATTGAGACGAAGAGTTTTGTTATGGCCGTAAATAATTATTCAAGAAATTCTTTTAAGATGTCGAGGTAGTTTTGCAAGACATCCACGAGGCGATAGAAAACATTCCAAAGAAGTAGAAATGATGGTTATCTAAATGTGGAAGAGAAAAAGTTTTAGATGTGGTGACAATATCATTTCATTGGAGAATGTTCAAAGCCGCATATAGAACTATGAATTCAAATGAGCATTTCAATTGAGGAGCATGGGAGACAATGGAGAGTTGAGGTGGAAATGATTAAGATGAAGCTTGCCCTCTGTAGCTCAAGAAGCGAATGAAATATTGCTTTGGAGTAACTTGGTAACACCGTCTGGAATGGATTAAAGATATTGGATGTTTTCAAAACACATGACCGGTTAATCGAAAAGTTGTTTTCGCTTCTACCAAAGCATTACAACGGAAGGTATAACGTAATTTGGAACGCAACCTTATGCGTAAAATTATAGGCTAAAGGTTCGAATTTCTCAAGACTCCTTAATAATTGAAAATGTTGAGCACGTAGATAACTTAACTTATAACTTGTTTAGTATATGTCAAATATGTGATAATAAATGCAAAGTAATATTTACCGAACACGATAGCGAAATAATAAAAAACGAAAAAGTTATAGGTAAAGGAATTAGGAAAGGGAAGGATTATATCGTAAAGAAATAGAAATAAAACGAAAAGACAAAATATTGCCTTGCAACATTAGGACGAAAATTCCACACTTATGGCATAGAAGATTAAGGTCTGCTAAACTGCAACTAATTCAATCATTAGCGTCTAAAGAATTAGTTAGAAATTACCTAAACTTAAAATCGACCAAATTTTTGTGATGCTTTGCAAGTTTGGAACGCAAGCTCACGTTTAAGTCACAAGGCCAAAATATTGTCTCACAACTGGATGCTTTAGAATATTACATGGATTTTTTTGGCCCTCCGCCATTACGAAGCTATGGGAGGAAATCGTTTACTACCCTTAGTTATTGTAGATGACTATTCTCGATACAACTTGGACTATGTTCTTGCAAATAAAATTGAAGCCTTCGAATAATTGTGAAATTTTAGCACAAAATGATCCAAAAACAAATTAGGATGTTCCATTGTATCAATTAGAACGGATCATGGTCGGGAATTTGATAATGAAGTACAATTTTGAAAAATATTTGATTTTAAATGAGATATCTCAAATTTTTTCCGCTCCTCAGTACTCACAATTATTTGGTTAGTAGAACGAAAAAATCAACATTACAAAGAATGGTAGAACCAGGTTAAAGGAACAATCCATTCCTCAAAAATTTTGGTCTTTCGCAATGGATTTGATACATCCAAACTTATATAATTAATAGAGTTTCTATTAGAAGTGTTTTGGGTAAAAAAACTCCATACGAGGTTGTTAAGAGGAATGGAAAGCAAACCTTAACTATTTTAGAGTATTGGAAGTTAATGTTTATTCTTAATACAAAAGATTAATATTACAAGTTCGACCCAAAGTAGTATGAAGGTGTTTTCTCTAGGATATTCGCAAAAATAGTAAAGCTTAATAATTACTTAACATAACAAACAATGAAAGTAGAAAAGATCATTAAATGTTAACTTCGATGAGACTCCTCCATCCCACCTAAAACATCACCATTGAGGAAGATGATGTAATTAGTCGAGAAGATGTTATTGAGGTTATATAAGTAAAACAAACTAATAGGCAATGATCTTGAAGGACATCGCGCGCACGTAGAAAAATCTCGCTCTCGCAAATTAAGCTCTCTCATTAAAGATCTCGCGCTCTCTCTCAAGAGCTCTCGCTATCTCGCTATTACTCTGGCGCGCCCAGCTGGTGCTATGCTAAATCAAAGACTCATCTTAGGTCGCAAAGCTCAAAAGAATGCATTTCTTTTGATTTATTTCTTCTCAATAAAACCTTAAATAAATGAGGTACTAAAAGATGAAAATTAGGTAATGGCCATGCAAGAGGAACTAAATCAATTTATAACAAATGATGTTTGGGAACTAGTTCCAAATCCCAAAGATATGACCATTATAGGAACAAAATGGGTATATAGAAATAAACTCGATGAAAATGGGGTGTAAAAAGAAGCAATGCTAGGGTGGTCGCTCCAAAAGGGGGGGGGTTTATTATTAAACAAGAGGAATTGATTTATGAAGAAAAACATATGCAACGTAGTAGATTAGAGTCCATAAGAATACTTTTAGCTTATGCTTGTGCACTAGATTTTAAGTTATATTAAATGGATGTGAAGAGTGCATTCCTTAACAGTGTTATCAATGAGGAGGTTTACGTGGCACAACCTCCGGGATTCATTGACTTCGCCCACAAAAACACTAATTATGTCTTAAACTTAAGAAAGCTCTTTATGGTCTAAAACAAGCTCCAAAAGCTTGGTACGATCGACTAAAGCCTTTTTATTAAAACATAATTATTCTTTGGGAATGGTAGATAACACTTCTCTTCACTAAAAAGGAGAAAGTCTCACAAACATATTATCGTTCCAAATATATGTTTGAGACATTATATTCGGGTTCAAACTTGTCAAGACAATGTGTGATGACTTTGCCCTAGATCATTGCATGATGAGTTTATAAAATGCGTATGATGGGGGAACTAACTTTTCTTAGGATTACAAATAAAACTCAATTAATTGATGGATATTTTTAATCAATCAAAATATATTAAGGAAAATGCTTTAAAAAATTTGGACGAAGAAGACTCTAAGCCAATGAAAACCCCCATGTCTACGGAAGCCTAAACTCACAAGGGTACGAAGAAGGTGAATCCATAGATAATACCCATGATATTAAAGGCATGCTAGGTTAGTTTATTATACTTATCGGCAAGTCGCCCGAATATCGCCTGTTAGTGTTTTGCTTTGTGACGCTTTTAAGAGGATCCCATAAACCTTCTAACATAGAGCGGTTAAGCGTATCTTACGATCATTAAAGGCATATGCATTCATTTGGGATTATGGTATCCTAGGGAATCACGACATAGAAATAATAGTTTATGAGATTTGGATCATGCGGTGAGATTAATTGTATCGCAAGAGCACTAGTGGTGTTTGACAACATTCATGGGATGTTGTTTATAATCTGCTTAGTTTTCAAAGAAGCAAACCGCTTTTGCTATCTTCCCACAACGAAAGCGAAATATGTTGTGCGGAAAAGGCATGTCAACTCAGCACTATGGATGAAACATAGCTCTCATAGGCTATGACTTTAGTTAGAAATATTCAATTAGTTTGACCACAAGGGGCTTATAGCTTATGTATGAATCACGTTCATCACTCCACGAACTAAACACTAGCTCGAAATTCGCATACCACTTCCTTCGTGTAATGTTCATAAGGAATATCTCTTTAGAAAAGGTTTCTCATCGGAAGGACTAATAAGACGATTTTCTAACTAAGCCACTTAAACGTGAAACATATAAAATACTTACGTTAGGTCTAGGAATGATGGAACATATTTGATACTTAGTTTTCAGCACTAAAAATTAATAATGAACTATTTGTCAAAAATCTGAGAAATAATTGCTCAACAGGTGGCGGCCCCCTTAATTTTAAGGGGGGCGGCCAGACTTTAAGGGGGCCACCCACTGAACATAATTTTTTTTCTCTCTCTCTGTGTCTAGGCTTTTGTTTTGCACAAAAACAAAAAAAAATTCGGGAAATCTCTCCATATATGAATCATCTTGTACTCTCTCTCGCGCACCGCACATCTAAATGCTTATCTCCTTACACATAGTCCCATTTATTCATTTATTTTCTAAAGAAAGTCTTTCTCACAACTAGGATCACATGAAAATTAATTTTCACATATTGTTGAGATATGCTATAAAAAACATCGCGCGCGTGCGCTTTCTTATGCATATAATGCTTTTTACTTGTTGTCAAAAAATTTCTCGCTTTAATATATGTTTCTTGACAATCTTGGTTGAGCAAAATTAAATCAATGAGCATTTGGATTATTTCTTAGGTCTTACATGTCTTAGTGCAAAATAATCACTTCTCCACATTGTTGCATTTAGGCACACAATAAGTTTTTGCACAAAGTTTGGGTTGATCTTGGTTAATCCTCTTGCTGAGTAAACTTTTTTTGCAATTATATCTTGTTTAGCCTTCCTCTCTTATCTTTATATGTCTACATGCCAAAACTATGCATTATATCTTATTGAATGCTTAATTGTTATGTGTTAAAATATCTTAATTGCTATAAAAGGATAGACTTGTTGCAAATCAACCACCAAAACTGAAAACCTCCCAAAATTTTTGAGAAAAATCAATTTTTTATTCTGGGAAATGCCAGTAGGCGGCCCCCTTAATTCATAAAGGGCGGCCCCCTTAATTTTAAGGGGACCGACCCCTATTTAAGGGGACCGACCTAGGCATGCACGGGAAAACAGTATCTTTTCTTCTCTTTTTAACCAAACACCCCCTAGTCTTAGCCACTGTTTCCCTAAACTCACAAACATTTATTGGAATTGATCCTTTGAATGCTCATATCTTTATTTATTTGAAACATTTTCCTCACTCTAAAAACATCCTCTTTCACTTCATCACCTTTCATCCTCACCAATGACACTCTCCTAATCATAAACACATCCAAACCAATCAAGGGTAAACCCAATGAGTGTGAAAAACCCTTTGGAGAAAGAAAACAAACATTTGCAACACATCAAATGTACTCAATTCCACTTCACCAATACCAAAACCACTCACTCCTCATCATGAACCATCTCAAGAAAACAATCACCCCAATCATACATTACCAAATCCTCACATCAAGGACACTTTCCACTCACCTCTAGATGTTTCAACATCTTCCACTTCCTATCTTTCTCTATTAATCCATATGAAAACTTCAACATCTATTTCCACCTCAAAGTGATATTCACCACTCAACACAACCAAAACTCATCAACACATCATTTATTACCAAGTAGAGAAAACCTAGTTGATGACTTCAATAAACTACATGACCTATCAAATCATGACTTAGCAATGCATCTTCTCTCAAAGCACACAAAACAACACCCATCATCACCATACTCTCCAAACTACCCACCCCTAACATTGATCAAGTTGAAAACTCGTTGTGGGTATTTGCCCATGTTGCATATACAACCAAAACAATTCTCTCTTGCATTGAGTGAGAGTTATCAATTGGGATTGATTTTTCTTCTCCTCGACCCAATTCTACCCCTCAAGTTCAAGAAACTATCCTTCCACACCACATTCGTCCACCACTCTCCATTCAAACAAACCATCTAATCTCATAACATGCCTACAAATAATCGTCAAACCCTTTTGTGTCGCAAGCAAGTCAAAAATCCTTCTATGGCTATTTAGAATTTTTTTTATGATGTATGAATATGCTTCTAAAGCATACTTGTCTTCTTATTTCCGTGTTTTCTTGGTGTATTTTGTGATGTTTAACACTACATTGCCTCAAAGACTATGACTAATCCCTTGTTTGTTGTTTTGCTTTGCAATTGCCATATTTTCTCTACTTGCTACATGTTAGAAATATTTGTATTGTTCTAACTCGTTTTTGTAGCCAAGAAACCATAGCTCGATTCCTTGGTGCCCTCGAACGAGGGGGAGCACACATCAAGGGGGAGCATTTGTTCCATCGATTTTACTAGCAATTCTCGACGATGCCTTTTTGATTCTACAAAAAGGGGGAGAAATGACATAAAACTCACTAAATACTTGTTTAAAAAATAATTTTCATTTAATGGAGTTTAAATTTTTTTTAATCATCAAAAAGGGGGAAGATTGTGATAAAATTATAATGCCTAAAAACATTAAATAATATTTTTTCTAAATATTTATCGTTTTGATATTCACAAAATATAAAAAACCGTTCAACGTAAAATTAAACGTAACCATGTTTTTAGTAGTAAATTTTATTTCAACAATTACATCATTAAATGTATGAATAATAAATGCTTAATGGATTTATGATTAAATGGAAATTTTGATTAACCTCAAACTTTTATAAAATGTTGTGTAACATGTTTATAACTTACAAAATATTTTATACATTTAAAAGAAATGTTTTATTCAAAATAAAATTTTGTATTGCATTTTTTTAGTCGAACACTCCCCCCCCTCCACCACCCCCCACCTAAGAGACGAGATAGAGTCCAGTAAACACCTCCCCTGGATAGGAAAAAAAGAGGAGCGTTGAAAGGGGCGGCCCCTAAGGGGGCCGACACCTGATTCTAAGGGGGTGGCCTAGACTCCGCTCTCCTTATTGGTCTATAAATACCTGGATTTCCCCATTTATTTTTCCTAACATTTTTCCATTATTTCGTTATGCTTAAACAACCCCACTTAATCCTCTCTATAATTCATTTGATATTTAATCTTTAGCTTTGTTTCTAAGTGATTCCAAGCTTAATTCCTCAAGTGCAAGAGAAGAATACTTCCATCATCTAGTGAAGAAGTATTACACCTCAAAATCCATATTGCAATCTTGTTGCATCCATATCATACCTTGTAAATCTTTTGTAAATCTTGTAAAGTTGTGTAGTTGTTAGGATTTGGTGATTGTTGAAGTATACAAGTTGGAATTTGGTGATCCTTTTTAGTAGTGTTAGATAGTTGTGATATAAGTAGTGTGGTGAGAAGAAGTTGTGAAGGTGTGAAGTTGTGAAGATTGAAGAAGTTGTGTAGTGAAGTTGTGAAGCAGTTGTGAAGTTGTGAAGTCGTGAACTAGTCGTGAACTAGTCGTGAAGCTGTGTTGTGATAGATTGATTCTAGTAAAGATTAGGAAATCGCAATCTAGCTTAGTGTCGGAAATTGATATAAGCAACGTTATGTACGGTTTTCTCCGCCATAAGGGAGCTTGTTGACATAGTGAAGAAAACTCTCGAGTTTGGTGCTCGGGGAGTGGAGTAGGCCGAAGAAGAGCTTCGTAACCGAACCACTTAAATCTTATGTTGCGGTTTGATCTTTCAACATCTTATCTTTTTTTTACTTCTACATATTATATTGTTCATATTGTGCAAGTATTGAATTCACAAAAAGTCAAATCTAAGTTTTTATAAACAAATTTTAAATATTAAATTAAAAAGCGGTAAACTATTCAACCCCCTTCTAGTTTTCCACAAATATCTTGGTTATCTAATCTATGTTAATTCTATTCTATTCTAATCCTATGTTAAACCTACGTCAGTCTAATATCCTAATTCTAACGGAAGGGAGGTTTTCAGCCTGAAAGACTGGCACGGTTTGGTTGGTGTCCTATAATCAGAACTTCAAGGCACTTATACCCAAGTCATGCTTATTAACATAAGATGAAAGAGCAAGTCGAACTTATATAAGAAAATGTATTAACTTATTAATCCGATTTAGAACGTGGGTTTTGGTTTATTAAGTGCAATGATTTCTTCTTCGAGGTGGATATCATTCTTAAGACTTAGGCGTTACATCATCCTAAGACATTGGACACATTAATTCTGTCCACATTTAAAGGCATCCGCATTTAAAGATTCCTTATTTGTTGTTATATAATATATTCTTAGGATTAAGCCCTATAATGATCTTGTTAAACCCTAGCTCATAGAGACTTTCCCCACTTACTGCTTAATGGCAATTTATACACTAGTAGTCCACTTGTCCAACTATCCAATGGAATCATAACATTATTTGTTGAATTATCTAGGTCACCTGCTAGTCAACACAATCAATAAACCATTGGCAATATTCAAATAACTAGTTTAAGTCTGAAAGCGATATCTAAGACACCGACTTAGAACTGGACAATATTTGTGTAAAACTTTGATTCTAGATGTATAAGATTAACTATATGGAGAGCTATCCCGGACTCTAGATCTACTTGTCCGCTTCACTTGATCCGTTCGTAATGATAGGTCGCATTACACCAGCGCCTGGGGAAACAGTTATAAATTGATAAACATAAACAAGCAATCAACGATCCCCTAAATTTAAGAAAATCGAGATAAAAAAATACCAAAATTCAATTTCATAATCATGGCTAATACCCGAAGGTATAAGCCTTTCCAAACGTCATTATCCATAATAAATACCAAGTGCAAGTTTATTTAGCCTAAGGTAAATTTAACGCGAGTTAACGATGTGTACCTAAAAATCTGAACGATTACTAAAAGTATAATGAAATTACACGTTGTCTCTTATGGATTGAATACAGTTTGCTCGACCTCTTGTGTGTGTGTGTGTGTGTGTTCTTCTGAAAATCGACTTTTTGTGGTTTTAGGTATCGAGGAATATGATTAGCACCGTAAAAACTCGTTTTTTGTAGTTTTCTATTTATAAGGTCTGGAAGTTGGTTTTCATTACTGCGTATCCATGAGTTGGATTCGGCGTATTGTGTTATATCCTCTGTTTGTCTTGGTTTGAGTGCAAGCACGGGATACGCGTATCTTCCCTTGATTGGTCTTGAGAATAGTAATCTTTAAAATATCTTTATCTTAAGCCTCAGATTGACGCGCCTTTTGTAATTTCACCTAATCACTCCAGTATGTAATGTAATTCTCAAATATATAAACGATTTAAGTAACAATTATTTGCAATAACTATACAAATTGGGTTAATTAGAGTGGTTAGGTTAAATATGCTATAAAATAGGTTGTTATTTGCTGTTCATCAGTCTGGGTTCAGTTTTTCGTCTACGAAAGGTAACACGAGTTATTTTACGATATGATGGGTCCGACCACTTCGGGTTTGTCTAAGAGAGTGGTGTCATATGGTCGATTTTCAACAAGTCCTAATCTGTGATTTTTACTGTTTTTACGTCTTCGGGAAATAACGAACGTATGTCCTAAACATTTACATCTGTGAGCGATTTCAAACGTCAAAATTTAAGTTAGCATGTTATCTATAAGTTTTAGTTTTACCAAAATAGTAACTTTTATACAAATATTTAGAGTTATAGTCCAATAAAATTATGTGTGCAGTTTTCGACAACCTCCATCGTTTATTTTCTAGAAAATTCATCGGGTGTTGAAACAACTCGTTTCGTCTGGCCAAACGAAGCTAAGACATAGACCTAGGTCCCTGTTTAGTTTTCCATGTCACCTAAGAATACTAATTTTTCCAGATTATCTCCTAAACATACTAATTTCAAAACAGTCTTAAATCAAAAGTTATAATCATGTTTATATCAAGTTTTATTGTCCCAAAACATGAAGTACAATGCCATATTTTTACATATAATCAATAATGATTATAAATACAATATATTACAGAAAGTACATCAAAATTATACATAATATACAAGGAAAATTAATAAGAAATCAATGAAACTATATCCTCACAAAAAGAAGAAAGAAAATGATGATGGTGACTAAAACAAGATTAAACCAAGACTTGCACTAGCTTCTTCAACCCAAACAAAATCCAACCCAACTAAGATACACTTGTATGAAGCCCTTTTTAACCATGATGATCCTAACCAAAAACCCTTGAATAATGATTCTTCTTGCTTGATCTTTAAAGAGATTTAACAACAAGAACTCTAAGTAGTCTTTAAGACTTCATCCTATGGTATAACTTTGAATAATGTAACTAGTGAATTTTGGGGAATATGATTTTGTAGTGTTGGAGCTCACGGCAGCAAAGGAAAAGGAGAGCAAAAGATATGGCTGTTGAGTTATGTGATGAGAATGAGATGAGATAGTGGTAGCAATTAGGTGCTCAAGCATGCAAAACATAAGGATATGCGTTCATATGTTTGACACATATATAAGTTGGTTGACACACCACATGGACATGTGTCCATGTGGTTTAGCCGAAAGGGGCACAATGTTTAATTTTTGTTAAATGTTTGAATAGGTAGGTTGTATTAAGGCTAATGGGTAAAAAGGTAGGGTATTGTAAGAGTTTAGACGCAAACACGAAGAATAAACATAAATGTTAAAAATAAAAATACAACATATGGGATACTTAGGTAGAATAATAAAATACGCAGGGCACGTACACTAATATTTAGTCTAAAGTCGGGTTCACTCTTAATATACGTTTTACTACGAATGCGAGATAACATATTCGGTTAACTGAAAAAGTATATTTTATGTAAAAATAAAATAAATAGTAAAAGTATAAATTAAATAATGATCCGAAAATTATGAATTGTTACAGTCTACCCCCGTTGAGGGAACTCTGGTGTCCAGAGTCAATTAGTGTCGTCAGCTGGCGAGGCGTTCGAGAAGACGTGAGAGTAGCAAATGAATACTGAATAAATAATAGTTAATACATAAAATGCCTGCAATGTGCAAATAGGTACGGATTAGTTGTTATGAAAATCCTTAATGAAAGGATTACATATTTGTACTGATGAGAGGGCAAACGAAAACGAGGAATTAATAAGTTGTATCGGTGATCAAAGGAACATATATCAAGTAACAATACATATCAAGATCGAAAAAATGAATTTGTGCCGATAATCAATGTGAACGGATGGATCAAATAAATTACTAATCTTCAAAGGAAGTGAAAGCTAATACAAAGGGGTCATAATGAGTTTGATAGTTAGGATTAGAGAATCCTAAAAGAGAGATTAAATATTTTTACAAACGAAGAAACATACGACCAACAATCAATGCAACAAAAGAATCAATAGATCATAAAAAGATGGTCATAGCATCACAAGAAAAATCAATGAAATATGGAGAAACAACAAAAGATATTATGAACATGTGAAATACGAACATGTCAATGACTTAAAAGAGCACGAAACAGAACATCCGTACAGATGTAATAACGATCAAAAGAATAAATGTCAGGAATGATCCGTATAAACAAATTACGAATCTGATGTTTAAAGAATCAAATGTACGAATAATCAAGCAAATGAAAGAATCAATTGATCATAATAGTAGAGAGAAATAAGTTTTAAGGATATCTGTACAAACATAGTAAAAGGAAATGAACGTAAAGAATTATTTGATTAACAAAATGAACGTAGAGAGTCCTTTGTTTTATCAGATTACGAACCGGAAGACTTTAGGGAGTCATCCATAAAATTAATTGATGCAAACGATGTAGTTAATACCAAAAGCTAAAAGAGGCATATCTCAAAGAAACAATATGTCAAGGATGCTAAACGAGATAGGTGAACTAATTGTACAAACAATTAATTATTAAAGAGAGTTAATACCAAATGGCTAAAACAATAACATATTAAGAAAATGATATATCAAGGTTGTTAAAATGAGATATGAGAAATTAATTATAAAAACAATTAATTATTTAAAGGAGTGGAAATATTCGTACCATAAAGCGAACAATACATCGAAAGTTTTCAAAAAAAATGTTTTAAATAAAAAGGTCATCTTTAGCTATGATGTTCGAGATTCTCTCTTCAGAGTGGGGGCTGTTGGTTGTGACGTACCCCATGATGTTCTAGTCGGAAGGTGTGACCTTCATTAGCGTGGTCTGTCTCAAGGGTCCTTATGCATGATTCGTTCTCGGCATCTTGGGTCTTGTTCCACTTTAGGTGAAAGAGCATGTCAGCCAGTTGTTTGATATCTTCTGAACTTAGAAGTTGTCTTATTTGTGGCATGATTCTCCAAAATTGCAAGGAGAAAATAAGGCGTGAATGAGTCGCGTTTCAAAATTAGGTGTTCCAAGGCAGCACGTATGCGGCGACAAGTTAATTGTCGTATTCCAATTAGCCGGCATGTTTCTATGCAGTGGGTTACGTGATGACGTATGCGTTTTAAAAGTTCAAGGCGAGTGTTCAACTCGGAGTCGAAAAGTAAAATAACCAATGCAATTGACAAACTATGTCGAGTTTCAATATCATCAAAACTGGTGTTATGAAAAATCATGAGAAATTTTAGAGATCGTTGTATCACTCATAATGTCTTAAAAATAAACGAGACCATTGTGTCACTCACAATGTCTCTGAGAAGAGTGTTAGGGCATGTTTGGTACGATGGAGTGGAAAGGGTAGAAACGGAATGCGCCCCTTTTTTGTTGTTTGGTAGCTACTGAGAATGAAAACGGAGAATCAAAGTTCCATTCTCTTTCCATGTTTTCCTTTCTTTTTTTTTGATAAAAGAGGGATAATTTCATTCATTAAAACATAATCGTACATCTTCCATCACACAATCTACATCACAATCTGGGACATCTACCGCAAAGAAAACGATCTCTTTATTTCATCGTAGGACCATGTGCTTAGTACTATGAGCAACATTATTCCCTTCTCTTTTAACACACGAACAATTGACACGAACCTAAAAGCTAGCGAATGTTAAATTGTGTAAAAAAACATGTTGGCAATTTGTAAAAGAGTGGATCTGACATAGATCGTTAGGCAATTATCTATGGCTCACCGAGTCAGATTCGAAGAAGATGATTGATCATTTATTTCTACTTCGCGCATGGCTCATCAGCCCACAAGAATTGCTTTCGTTCGGGCTTTTCTAATGGAGATCTCGCAACAATCTCCTCATCGTGCATCTGCTAATAAAACACTTCCCATTATGCGATTACGAGCAACAAAACCCTCAAACCCACCTTTCGGGACTCCTTGCTCTCCATGAAGCATCACAGTTTACTTTACCTGGTCTTGTGGTGGTTTAGCCCATATAAACCCAAACACACATTTTCTTCGTTACCGCTCTCCTGCTTCATCGTCCTGTCTTTTTGGTTCACCATATGGTATTCTGCAAGTATTTGCTTAACAAAAGCATCGACTTCCTGATCCCTTCCGTCATGCTGACCATGAAAGTTCTTATTTCGTCTCGTCCATACCCCAAAGTATCATTTATGATTGTTTCCCAACTCACGAAACTCATTCTTCTAGAGAATCATACAACTCTACATTCATCTAAAGCTTTCAGGATCTTTTCCTTCGTACAAATAAACCCAAAATCCGATCAGAATCACAACTCTTTAGCACTGAACACTTGTCAATATATGCATTACATCTTCACCAAAATCACCCACAATGTGTACAATTTTAGTTATGTAAAAGTGAGCCCCGGATCTGCAATTTTCAACATATGGGAGAACATAATTGTGCAAGGCTCGACATAAATAATTTGATTTTGTTAAGGCACATTTGCCTTCCAAATGACCCCACCACAATCTAATACATTCTTGTGTAATATTCTGCTCTATTTCATCGACTGAATCTAGAGCCAAAAAATAAGCCATTTTACTTGAAAAATGTCCGCTGGATATATCTTAACCAAATAATAGCTGTGTCAGTGCGTCTCGATTGATTCAAAAAAAAATGGAAACTCTTGTTCAGACAATATTATTTGAAACAAAGATTATGAGTAGTTACACTGTTTCCAATCATCACCATCAACATTTAATTGAATCGAACATATTTACCTCCCAAATTTGGCTCGGATTAGGACAAACTTGTATGGTACCTCAAGCCAATATCCTCCAAAACATTAACATTTGGCCATACTCTTCTATTCCACTTACATCCTTTTCACGGGACACAATGTCTTTGAGACTCCATGAAAACGATTCTCTATATCTTTTGCGCCAAATGTAGTAGGTGTTGCCCCGTTTGCACTCAAAAGACAACGTCGATCTTGGAAAATAACAAGCTTTGAGTACCCTTGCAGCCAATGTGTTTGGTGATGTAATCAGTCGCCATAGCTGTTTTGCAATGGTAGAGGACTTATTAAATAAACCCAAATGCGTTAAGCCAAGACCCCACGACAACTTTGACCACAAAACATTTTTCCCAAAACACACCATCTAATAGGATTTTGGTTTTAACCCATCAACTCTACCCATAAATAGGTAAGTGCCACTTTGTGAATATCATTAATTAAGGTATCAGGAAGTAAAAATATATTCATTACATACATAGGGATTGCTTGAGCTACGGATTTAATAAGAACTTCCTTCCCTCCAATTGAAAGAGTTTTCTCCTTCCATCCACTGAGCTTCTTTTTAATCTTGTCAAGAATGGCTTGAAAAACCAATTTCTTTGATCTACCGATGATTGATGGGAGGCCCAAGTATTTAGATTGGTTTGCAACTTCATGTACTTCCAAGGACTCTATTATTCGGGTGCGAGTGGATGGATCAACATTGGTGCTTAAAGAAATTTTAGATTTTTCATAATTAATAACTTGACCTGACGCCTTGCAATATCTTTCCAACATACCTTTCAACTTGTAACATTCCTCAACTGAAGCTCTAGTAAAGAAAATACTATCATCAGCAAAGAACAAGTGAGAAATTTCAGGTGCTCCCCTGCACACTTTAACTCCATGAATATAACCACGTGTAACTGCTTTCCTTATCATATATGATAACGCTTCTGCACACATAATAAACAGGTAGGGCGATATAGGATCTCCTTGACGAAGTCCTCTAGTCGGAGTTACGTGACTTGAAACTTGCCCGTTAATGTTAAAAGCAAAGGAAACTGAAGATACACAGGCCATAATCAGATTGGAAAAGTGTGAAGGAAAGCGAAACTTAGCTAACACCGCCTGAATGAATGGCCACTCCACTCTATCGTATGCTTTGCTCATATCGACCTTAAGTGTCATTGCTCCTTTTCTGCCACCTCTCTTGTTCTTAAGCCAGTGTAAAGCTTCAAAGGCCACAATTGCATTATCAGTGATCACACGGTCATCAGGCCCAGGGGCTTTAGACGGGGTCATTTGCATTAAAGCTTCATGAACCTCTGTTGATGTAACTTGTCTTTCAAGTGCAACTTTATCATCATCCGTCAAGCATTGGTCGATATCTTCCACCACAGAGCTGCAAAATTACGGTGATGAACTCGAGAAAAGATTAGAAAAGTAACTTGACACAAGAGTACATAAATCTTCCTTGTTCTCCACCCACATACCATCCTCTCCTTTGAGTCTTAAAATATTATTGTGTTTTCGCCGGTTGCTAGCACGAGAGTGGAAAAACCGGGTATTTTTGTCACCCTCTCGAAGCCACTGGATACGACTACGCTGTTTCCACATTATTTCCTCTCTAGTAAGTAACTCCTTGATCTCTTCTCGCAACGCCCGTTGCTCTTCCCATGTTGAGGCATCAAAACGACTCTGAAATACTTCAAGGGTTCTTTTTCTTATTTAAGCGTTGAACATGACCAAAACTAACTTTATTCCATTCTGAAAGCTTAATAGCACATTCTTTCAAAATAGCACACGGATCATGCTCGAGTCCATTAGCGAGACAAGATGCCCATGTATCTGCAATGACCTGATGGATACTCTCATCACGTAACCACATACTTTCAAAGCGAAAAATTTTGTTCTTTTTTCTCACAAATGGAACCAAACGACATATAATGGGGGAATGATCAGAAGTGTTTTCCTTTCTTTTAAAAAAGTAAAGAATGGAAAGAATCAAAAATTAAAACGCATCTCATTCCAAGATGCATTCTCTGTTAGAATCAACTAATCCAATATAACTTTGGTCATATAAATTGGAAAATCACGTGAGTGGCATATTTCTTTAGATTTATGTTGGACCCACAAACCCTAGCTAGCTATTTTTTACACTGTGTAGCCATCATCTTCGTCTCCGGCATCTCAACGGTTGTTGTCTACTCATCTTTGTTGACATCATCTTATTAAATGTGAAACTCATCCTTGATATCACATAAATAATCTATCCTTACAATAAAAACTTTGAATTTACCGTCAACAAAGATGCCATCAATAATTTATAACGAACTTTGGGATATGTGATCTTTATCAATTCCAGTTTGATCAATGATTATAGTAGTTTCTTGTTCTCATTTTTTATATATGCTTCTTTATATGTTTCATTATCAAGAACTATTTTGATCTTTAATCCTACTATCCTCAATAGTTTATTGTTCGTAAGTGACGGAAATCATTTGTCAATGGCCATGATGCTTCAGTTGTAATTTTTATGCGACAAATTGATAGATTTTGATTTTCGTAATTGAAGGTAGTTAAATTGGTTATTGTCATACATGGTCATGTTCGTAAGCCCGAGCTTCGTGAATTGAGCAAACAAGAGGATTAACATTGTAATATATAAACATGGTTTGTAAGTGTTGAAATAATTTTTTAGCTGGAAAGAGGATGGTCAATGATTTCAGCTGCTTCTTTTTTGGATTGGGCAGTGGTAGTAGTATCATTTGTTACGTTATATGATTCGAGTAGCTACTTGTTTTATTTCCGTTGCATTATATCACATTCTCTCGTTGTACCAAACAAGATAATCAATCTACTAACACATTTTCATTCTCGATTCCTTAGTCGTACCAAACAATAGAATTCTTTTTGTTTTTCTAAGGTCATTCCATTTCTTGGGCATCCCATTCTCAATTGCAATTCCATTCTGTTTGATTCACTCGTACCAAACACCCCTTTAGAGACCATTGTGTAACTCACAATTTCTAGAAAGAATTTTAGTATTCATATAAAAAAACCTTATATAAAAATATAGTGATTCTTGAAAAGTAGGTATAAGTGATAAAAAATAGTCAACATTTATATAAAGTACTTTTATATAAAAATTAGCGATGCTCTCGAAAATAAGCATGAAGAATCAAAAAGCAAATCAAGTATCTATATAAATATCCTTTATATAATACCAATCATAATGTTATAAATATAACATCATTAGCGTTCATGAAGTTTCCTTGTACGGATATTGGGTAAAGCATTAAGGGACTCCTAATATGTATAGTAGTTATAGTCTAGGTACTAAATGCAACCTAGTTCTCTATAACTTGGCTCTGATACCAATCTGTAACACTTCTAAAATCGGATAACAGCGGAAGGCAACCGGGGGTGCTACTTTATAGCACATAGTACAAGTTATAGAAATCGACATCTAAATGAGACGTTTTGAAAAGTTACATATTCGATATATAATAAAACATCAGAGTTCATAAATGTACAAGGTCCCAAAAGTTTAAATATTACATAATGTTTTTTTTAAATGAAAGTTTTATAAAATGGTAATAAAATGCAGAGTCTTCAAAATATGTCGTGCGACTTCCTTCCAAGATAACACCTTAAAGACATGAGATAAACATGCTAAAAATATCAACAAATAATGTTGAGTGAAATTCATAAGTTTTATAAGTAAAGCAGGGACCACACGATTTCAAGTAATAGTTTACTTAATGTAACCCAAAAAGTCGTAAAACATTTATTATTGCACTAAGCTCATGACACCGAAATCTTAACATTATAGTCAAACCCCGCTTAGGTTTGCGCCCCAAACTGGGTGCTCTGTCAAACATCTGAGTATCTCAAATGTTAAATAGCATCCGTTTGACGCGGTACTGTTGTTGTATACCCGGACGGGGATTGTCAGTCCCAATAGATCTATTCACAACATTCGGGTTCACTTCACAAAAAGTAATTAACGGTTCATGATATAGGGGGACTTAAAGACAGAAAATGTACTTAGGCAATAACATATCAGGCATAACATACAGTTTAAACACTTGCGTTCATATGTAAAAATAACATGTATCTCCCCCAAAGATTTTATAAACATTTAATAAGTAAAAGTAAGGCTATGAACTCACCTTTTAGCGATATGATAAATGATAACGGATAATAACGTCGAGAGTCGAGAAAATCCTAATGGCAACCTAAAAGTAACGTTGTGACTTAGAATATATTAAAAAATATTACACAACAAATATAAATAAGTTTTTATAAAATATTTAGCATTGTACTTAAAGTTTTTAGTTTTTATAAAAATAGTTAGGCTCAAATACAATATCCAACTTAATATTTATAATCCCAAAACAAGTATCCATATTAACAAATTTAAATCCAAATTTAAGTGTCTAATTTATTACTTATAAGCCCAAATACAAGTATTCAAAATTTATATTTTTAAGCCCAACTTCAAGTGTTCAATTTATCTCTTATAAGCCCAAACAACATAGGGTTGTCCAAAATTTATGGTCTTATCTAACTTCACGGGCCCGTATCTCCTAATCCGTAATGGTCTCTGATGTGCTGGTAATAATCCCAAATTAAGCTCTTTTGAGCCGTGCTTTTCTAATCCAAAATAAGCCCCGAAAATTGGTTTATTAACCACACACGAATCCCACTAATCCACATAGGCATCAGGTACCAATTGTAGGTCCCTAATTCACACAAACATGTAAAAGATCTAGATAGATCTATAGAAGAAAGTTATAGAGCTAATTTTTGAGAGAGAAACTAATAAAAACTACACTTAAGACATGTGTGTAAAAATGAATAGATGCTGTACTGTCTTACTAAAGTTGGAAGAGATTAATAGTTCTTACAATACACCGGGTATTAGTACCCGGTTCAATAACGAAAGGTCATACGTTTACCTACTTAACTAACCGACTATAATTGAACAGTAAAAATACAGGGTTGACCGAGTCATTTACTAATAACTATCACATTAAAGTAAATAGGAAAGGAGGAATATAAGTAATGTAAACTATGAATAACCAAGAGAACAAAATATCCTATTGCAACATTAAACGAAAACTCCACACTATGACATAGAAGATTAGGTCACGCTAAAAACAACTAATTTCAATCATCAGCATCTAAAGTAATTGGTTAGAAAATCTACCCAAAACTAAAATACGAACCGATATTTTATGTTGCTTGCAAAATTGGTAAAGCAAGCACATGGCAAATCCACAAGGCTAAAAATATAGTTTCACAACAACTAGATCTTAAAACTACTTTCACATGGATTTGATTGGCCCTTCCGCCATACGAAGCTATGTATGGAATCGTTATAAACTTAGTAATCGTAGATGACTAATCTCGATTCACATGGACTAGAATTTGGCAAATCAAACCGAGCCTTCGAAAATTCGAAAAATTATAGCAAAATGGATCCAAAACAAATTAGGATTGTTCCAATGTATCAATTATAAAGATCATGGTCGGGAATTTGATAATAAAGTACAATTCGAAAACTATTATGATTTAAATGGGATATCTCACAAATTTTCCGCTCCTCGTACTCTATAATCTAATGGGGTAGTAGAAAGAAAAAATTGCGCTCTACATGAAATGAGTAGAACCATGTTAAATGAACAATCCATTCCTCAAAATATTGGTGTAAGCGTTCGATACTTCAACCTATATAATTAATAGAGTAATTCCCATTAGAACGTATTTTAGGAAAAACTCCAAACGAGTATGTTAAGAGGTAGAAAAACCAAACCTTAACTATTTTAGAGTATTCAGAAGTAAATGCTTTATTCTTAATACAAAAGATTACCTCACCAAGTTTGACCCAAAGTCGTACGAAGGCATATCCTAGGATTACGCAAAATATAAAGCTACAAAATACTTAACAAACATACAATGAAAGTTGAAGTTTCGTTGAATGTAACTTTTCGATGAACTCCTCCCGCCGTCCTAAACATCACCATTGGAAGATGATGAGTTATTCGAAGAAGAAGCTATTGAGGCTAGTAAAGCCAAAACCTATAGGCAATGATCTTGAAGACATTTCATTAGAAAATAATCAAAATATGTAAATATTAAAGAATCTAAAACTCATTCCCCTAGAGAAACGTTATTGGAATCTAAAACAAAGAACTCTTAGGTCGCAAGCTTTAAACAAAAGCAATTTCTTTTGCTTTTATTTCAACAAATAGAACCGAAAAATAAAATGAGACATTAAAAGATAAACATTGGGTAATTGCCATGCAAGAGGAACTAAACCAATTTAAAACAAATGATGTTTGTTAACTAGTCAAAAATCCCATGGATAGACCTTTAAAGAAGCAAAATGGGTATATAGAAAATAAACTCGATGAAA
Organism: Tanacetum coccineum; assembly: GCA_026074375.1. Lineage (NCBI taxonomy): Eukaryota > Viridiplantae > Streptophyta > Magnoliopsida > Asterales > Asteraceae > Tanacetum > Tanacetum coccineum. Next base: position 24,863 of record BQNB010009162.1, read on the forward strand.
AATCGGCCGTCGTAACTATAAATAAAGCAAGTTTAGTCGCCGAAAGGTTATAAATCAAACAAAAGTAATTGATTATGACGAAACATAATCACTCCGTAAACTAAGACTAGAGTCATAAGAATGCTTTTAGCTTATCTTGCTCACTAGACTTAAAGTTAAACAAATGGATGTAAAAGAGTGGCATACCTTAACGTTTTATCAATGAGGAGGTTTACGTGCACAACTACCGAAGAATCATAGACTATAGCAAAACTAATTAGTTATATAGACTTAAGAAAGCTCTTTATCGTCTAAAACAAGCCCCAAAAGCTTGGTACTATCGAATTAAAACCTATCTTAATTAAACAAATTACTCCTGGGAATGGGTAGATAACAACTCTTCACTAAAAAGAAAACTCTAACCTCATTATTGTCCAAATATATGTTGATGACAATAATATTCCGAATCAACTTTGTCAAGAAATTTGTTTTGATACTTTTGCCAAGATCATGCATGATGATTTGAAAATGAGTATAATGTGGGAGACTAAATTTTTCTTAGGATTACAAATATAACAATAATTAATGGAATATTTTCTAATCAATCAAAAAATATTAAGGAAATTGCTTAAACAAATTTTGACTAGAAGACCTAAGCCCAATGAAAACCCCTATGTCCCTACGGAAACAAAACTCCACGAGAGACGAAGAAGGTGAGATCAGTAGATAATACCAAGATATAGAGGCATGATAGGTAGTTATTATACAGTAACTGCAAGTAAGGACCCGATATCATGTTTAGGTGTTTGCCATTTGCACGCTTTCAAAAGGATCTTAAAATCTCTCACCTAGAAGCGGTTAAACGTATCTTCTGATACATTAAAGGCACTTACGCATTTAAATTATGGTATCTTAAGGGATCAGAGCATAAAAACAATAGTGTATGCGATTCGGACATGCGTGAGGATTAACGTAGATCGCAAGAGCACTAGTGGTGTTTGTACTTTAATGGGATTTGCCTAACATCTGTTTTCGCAAAAGCAACCGCTCTTGCCATCTCTACAACCAAAGCAGAATATGTAAGCGCCAGAAAGGCATGTCAACAAGCCCTATGGATGAAACAAGCTCTCGTAGACTATGGCGTTAGGTTAGACGACATTCTAATAATGTGTGATAACAAAGGGGCTATAGACTTAAGTAAAGAATACGTTATTAATATAACACCACGAACAAAAAACACATTGAGATTCGCCATCACTTTCTTCGCGATAATATTCAAAAAGGGAATATCTCTATAGAAAAGGTCTCATCGGAAGACAACATAGCCGATATTCTAACTAAACCACTTAAACGTGAGCCATTTAACTACTTAACGTCTAGGTATAGAGAATGATTGTAACAAATAGATTAAGTTTTCGGCATAAATAAAGAAATGATAATCATCAAGGAGAACAGTTTGTCAAACATCTGAGAAATTTTTTTCTCAACGATGTGGTTGGCCCCCTTAATTATAAGGGGACCATGGTCATACATTTAAGGGACCACCCACCTGACTGACAAAAAATAATTTTTTTCCTTCTGTGTTAGGTTTCTAATTTACAACAAAAAATACAAGATTAAAAAAAGTCTATAAGCAAACTTTACAAATTATTCTACCTAAAGCTTATCCATTATACCAGAAATTACAATATCCCAGATCTATTTAATTTCTAAAAATCTTCTCACAACTAGGCAGCACATGAAAACAATTCTTTCATATATGTTGAGATATCAAAAACCATTTTTCACATATGCATAATGTAAACTCTTTCTTGTTGTCAAAATTATATAATCTAATATATATATTCGACAATCTTGGTTGAGCAAAATTAAATCAAGGAGCATTTGGATTATTTTTTAGGTTTTACATGTCTTAGTGTCGAAATAATCGCTACTCCACATTTGTCGCACTTAGGCACACACTAGTATTTGGACAAAAGTTTGGTTCCGTTTTTAACTTAACCCCTTGTCAAGAAAAATTCTTTGTGCATTATATCTAGTTACTATTATATATGCCTTCACTCTTCTTGGTCTTCAATTTCATAAATGATTATATCAAAATATGTGAAATGAATTTTATCCTACAGACTGTCATATATACGGTAGAATGCTAAATTGGTATGTGCTAAAAAATCTTAAATGTCATAAAGGATGAACTTGCAGGCAAATTAACCACAAACAGAAACCCTCCACATAAATTTTTGAGAAAAATTCGATTTTTGGGAAATCAAAGAATAGCATCAGGCGGCCCCCATAATTCAAAAAGTGCGGGCCTATCCCTTAATTTTAAGGGGACCGACCCCTAATTAAGGGGACCGGCCTAGCAAATCACGGGTAAAATAGTATTTTCATCCCTTTTTGACCAAATACCCTTTAGACTTAGCTACTGTTTTCCTAAATTTACAAACATTTCTTGGATTTGATCCTTTAAATGTTCATTATTCATAATTTAAACATTTCCTCGCACTAATATATCCATTCTTAACCATCATCATCACAAACAACCTCGACCATGTACATCCTCTTAAACAAACCCACATCCAAACTATCAAGGGATAGCCAAAAATGAGTGTCAACCCATTTGGTAGGAAGAAACTAAAACCATGTAACACATCCAATAACTCAATGTAAATTCACACCACACCATGCCAAAACACTCACTTCTCATCATGAACCATCTCAAAAAACAATCACCAATTAAGCATCACCAAATCCTTACATAAAGGACACCCACATCACCCCACAAGTTGTACTCACATCCTCCAACTCCCATGTCCGATCAATTTCACATGTACTCACACACTCAGCTCCACATCCCAAGTGACAACCAAACTCAACACACACCACCTCTATCTCCAAGTAGAGAAAGCCTAGTTGATGACATTAATCAACTATAAGACCTATCAAACCTCTTAGCTATGCATCTCTCTCAACAACAAAACAACATTCCCTTATCACCTTACTCTCCAAACCTACCACATACCCTCAACATTAACCAAGTTAAAACCCATGTTGGGTATTGCCCTTGTTGCATCTTCACCTAAAAAATATTTCATTGCTTTAAGTGAGGATATCAATTGATTGAATTCCTCCTCACTCGATCCACAACCACCAACATATAGTTTTCAAAAGAGATTGACCCTTCACAACCGCCTCTAGCTCCAAACCATCCATCAACAACCAACTAATCTCATAATATGCCTACAAATAATCGTCAAACCCTTTTGTGTCGCAAGCAAGTTAAAAATCCTTCTATGGCAATTTAGGATTTTTTTTATTAATATGCTTCTAAAGCATATTTGTTTCTTTTTATGTATACTTGTGTGGTATTTCACACATAGTCCTAAAATGAATGAATGATCTTTTGCTTTGATGTTTGCTTGCATCTTGTCATATTTTTTCTTGCCTTCTTGCTACATGTAGAATATTTGTATTGTTCTAACTCGTTTTTTAATAGCTAATAAAACATAGCTCTAATCCTTGGTGCCCTCGAACGAGGGGGAGCACAACATCAAGGGGATCATTTTTATTCTGTGATTTACAAGCATTCTTGCGATGCCTTTATTGAATCTACAAAAAGAGTGAAAATGACATAAACTCACTAAATACTTGGTTAAAAATTAATTTTTCATTTAATGAGTTTAAATTTTGTAATTATCAAAAAAGGAGAGATTGTTGATAGAAATAATGCTAAAAACATATAATATTTCACATCTTTACGTTGGATAATCACAAACTAAAAAAAAAACGTCATCAATGTAAAATTAAACTAAAAACAAGTAATTAGTAGTAAATTTTCATTTCGAAAATTATATCCCTTTAAAGGTATGAATAAAAAATGCTTATGACAATTTATGATCAAAGGAAATTTTTTATTCAAACCAACCTCACACTATATAACATGATGTAAACAATTATGTAAACAATACAAAACATTTACTACATTAAAAGAATGTTTATAATTCAAAATAAACAATTTGTGAACTTCACATTTCGGACCTAAACACACGGTCAGAAAGTTCCAGAACACAATTCCCCCTACACAAAAAGACAAACGAGGGACGCACAGTCAAGGGTGACTCCTTAAATAGTGCAGGGGATTGGGCGGTCCCCCTTAAAAGGTAAGGGCGGCCGGTGTATTAATGGGTCCACCCTATGACTGAGCCTCCTTAGTTTGTCTTTTATGATGTAGGGGAATTTTTCTGAACTTCTAACCGTTTTTAGGTCCGAAAATTTGAATTTCAAAATGTTTATTTTGAATAAAACATTTCTTTTATTGTAGAAAAATGTATTGTAATGTTTATAAAAATGTTTTACAACATTATATAAGTGTGAGGTTGAATACAAATTTCCTTTGTCATAAAAAGCATTAAGAATTATATATTCAAACCTTTAAGTGATATAATTTACGAAATAGAAAATTTATTTAACTACAAATTACTTGTTTACTTTAATTTTACATTGAACGTTTTTATATTTTGTGATTATCAAAACGTAAAGATGTGAAAAATATTAATAATGTTTTAGGCATTATTTCTATCAACAATCTCCCCCTTTTTGATGATTACAAAATTTAAACTCATTAAATGTAAAATTATTTTTAAACAAGTATTTAGTGAGTTTTATGTCATTTCTCCCCCTTTTTGTAGAATCAAAAAGGCATCGTCGAGAATTGCTAGTAAAATCGACAGAATAAATGCTCCCCCTTGATGTGTGCTCCCCCTCGTTCGAGGGCACCAAGGAATCGAGCTATGGTTTCTTGGCTACAAAAACGAGTTAGAACAATACAAATATTTCTAACATGTAGCAAGAAGGAAGGAAAAATATGACAAGTGCAAGCAAACATCAAAGCAAAAGATACTTCATTCATTTAGGACAATGTGTGTGAACTACACACAAGCATACATAAAAAGAAAAACAAATATGCTTTAGAAGCATATTAATAAAAAAAAATCCTAAATAGCCATAGAAGGATTTTTGACTTGCTTGCGACACAAAAGGGTTTGACGATTATTTGTAGGCATATTACGAGATTAGTTGGTTGTTGATGGAGAGTTTGGAGCAGAGGCGGCCATACCTGCACACATAAAACTTAGATACAAGCACATTTATGCCATTTTTGATCCGTTTTGGGTTTATTTGGGTTATTTTAAACATAAATAGATATGTGTATTCTACACTTATCAGGCAATACCCAACATGGGTTTCAACTTGGTTGATGTTGAGGGTGTGTGGTAAGTTTAGAAAGTAAGGTGATGAGGGAATGTTGTTTTGTTGTTGAGTAAGATGCATGGCTAAGAGGGTAGATAGGTCTTGTAGTTGATTAATGTCATCAATTAGGCTTTCTCTAGTTGGAGATAGAGGTGGTGTGTGTTGAGTTTGGTTGTTACTTTGAGGTGGAGCTTGAATGTGAGCAATATATAAGTTGATGGGTGAGAAGGGAAATAGAGGATGTGAGACAACTTGTGGTGATGTAGGAGTGTCCTTAATGTAAGGATTTGGTAATGCTTGATTGGGGTGATTGTTTTCTTGAGATGGTTCTTGGTGAAGAGTAAGTGGGTTTGGCATTGGTGTAGGTGAACTTACATTGAGCTCATTGGATGTGTTACAAGGGTTTAGTTTCTTCCTCCAAATGGGTTTCACGCTCATTTTGGTTACCCTTGATGGTTTGGATGTGGGTTTGTTAGGAGATGTCAGATGAGGATGAATGAGGATGTATTTATAGTAGAGGAAAGACTTAAATTAGGAAGAATGAACATTTAAAGGATCAAATCCAAGAAATGTTTGTGAATTTAGGGAAACAGTAGCTAAGTCTAGAGGGTATTTGATCAAAAAGAGATGAAAATATTGTTTTTACTCGTGACTGTCTAGGCCGGTCCCCTTAATTAGGGGTCGGTCCCTTTAAAGATAAGGGGATCGCCCTTTATGAATTAAGGGGCCGCCTATTGCTATTTCCTAGATTTCCCAAAAATTGATTTTTCTCAAAATTTTGTGTAAGGATTTCTGTTTTGGTGGTTAATTTGCAGCAAGTCCATCCTTTTATGGCAATTAAGTTTTTTAGCACATAGCAATTAAGTATTCAACATTCTACATATATATGAAAAGTTATAGGATAAACTATTTCACATAATTTTGGCATATAATCATATATAAATTGAAGAGGATTAACAAGATAAACCAAACTTTTGTGCAAAAACTAGTGTGCGCCTAAATGCAACTAATGTGGAGTTGTGATTATTTCGACACTAAGACATGGAATACCTAAGAAATAATCTAAATGCTCCTTGATTTAATTTTGCTCAACCAAGATTGTCAAGAAATATATATTAGATTATATATTTTTGACAACAAGTAAGAAAGCATTATGCATATGAAAAAGAAATGTTTTTAGCATATCTCAACAATATATGAAAATTAATTTTCATGTGATCCTAGTTGTGAGAAAGACTTTCTTTAGAAAATAAATGAGATGGGACTATGTGTAATGAGATATGCATTTAGATGGATGAATTTGTAAAAGGTTTCATATAGGTTTTTCCCATTTTTTTTTTGTATTTTTGTGCAAAACAGAAGCCTAAACACAGAGAATTTTTTTTCTGTTCAGTGGGTGGCCCCCTTAAAGTCTGGCCAACCCCCTTAAAATTAAGGGGGCCGCCCCTTATGAATTAAGGGGGCCGCCACCTGTTGAGAAATTATTTCTCAGATTTTTGACAAATAGTTCATTATCAATTTTTAGTGCTGAAAACTGAGTCAATTTGTTCATTCATTCCTAGGACTAAACGCGTATGTAGTTTAATGGTTCACGTTTCTAAGTAGGACTTAGTTGTTTATGGATAGGTTCGTCTCTCCGATGAGACCTTTTCTAAAGAGATATTCCCGTTTTGAACATTATCACAAAGGAAGTGGTGGCGAATTTCTATGTGTTTAGTTTGTGAGTGTTGAACGGGATTCTTACTTAAGTCTATAGCCCCTTTGTTGACACACATTATTGGAATATTGTATAACCTAATGCCCATAAGTATATGAGAGCTTGTATAATCACATTGTGTTGTTGACAGCCTTTAGGGCACTACATATTCCGCTGCGGTTTGTGGAGATAGACAAGAGCGGTTGCTTCTTTGAAAATCATGTTCGTTAAAACAAATCACCTCAGAATCCCATGAATGTCCAAACACCACTAGTGCTCTTGCGATCAACGTAATCTCCCGCATGATCCGAATCCGCGTAAACTATTGTTTCTATGCCAGATCCTTGGGATACCATAATCTAAAATGCATAGTGCCTTTAATGTATCGGAAGTAGCTTAACCGCTTCTAGGTGGAGGTTTTAGGATCATCTTGAAAGGTGATCTAAGGCTAAACTGAAAACATGTATATGGGTCTACTTTGCCGTTAAGTATAATAAACTACCTATTCATGCCTCTATATTTAGTATTAATCTACGGACATGCACCACTTCTTGGTCCCTTGTGAGTTTGTATCCGTAGAAATGGGGGTTTCATTGGATTAGGAGTCTTCTAGTCCAAAATTTCTTAAGCATTTCTTAATATTATTTTGTTTGATTGAAGATTATTCCAATCATTTAATTGTTTTATTTGTAATCCTAGAAAAGTTTAGTTTCCCATAATACTCATTTCAAATATCATGCTTGATCTTGGCAAAGCTCATCAACAAAATTTATTAACTAGTTGATCGAATATAAATGTCATAACATATATTTGGACATTAATTATGTTGGAGTCTTTTTTTTAGTGAAGAGAGTGTTATCTACCATTCCTTAGAATAATTTTGTTAATAAAGAATGGCTTTAGTTGATTGTACCAAGTTTTAGAGCTTGTTTTAGACCATAAAGAGCTTATTAAGTTTATAGACATATTAGTTTTGCGAAGTCAATGAATCCGAAGATTGTGCCACGTAAACTCCTCATGATTAAACACCGTAAGGGGAAATGGCACTCTTCACATCCATTTGGTATAACTTAAAATCTAGTGCGCAAGCATAAGCTAAAAGTATTCTTATGGACTCTAGTCTAGCTACGAGTGCATATGTTTCATCATAATCAATTCCTTCTTGTTGATTATAACCTTGGGCGACCAACCTAGCTTTGTTTCTAGTTACGACCCCATTTTCATCGAGTTTATTTCTATAAAACCCATTTTGTTCTATAATGGTCATATCCATGGGATTTTGGGACATAGTACCAAACATCATTGTTATAATTGATTTAGTTCCTCTTGCAGGCCATTATCTAATTTTCATCTTTTAGATGCCTATTCTTTATTTTTAGTTCTATTGTTGAAAAAAAGCAAAGAAATTGCTTTTTCTCTTGAGCTTTGCGACCTAATGTTCTTTGATTTAGATTACCAATAACATTTTTCTAGGGGATGGATTTAGATTTCCTTTGAATGGTTATTTTTGATTATTTTCTAATGAATTGTTTTTCAAGATTCTTGGCTATGGGTTTTGTTTTTACTAACCACAATAGCCTTATTCTTTGACTAATCATCATTATCCAAAGGTGATGTTTTAGTGGGGGGGTGGTGTCTCATCCGAAAGTTAACATTTAATGATTCTTCTAATTTCATTGTTTGTTTGTAAGTATTATGTAAGCTTTACTATTTTGCAAATATCTAGGAATACACTTCATACGACTTTTTGGCGTAGAAACTTAGGTTAGGTAAATTCTTTTGTATTAAGAATAAAACATTTACTTCCGAATACTCTAAATAGTTAAGGTTTGGTTTCATTTCTTCTTAACAACTCGTTATGGGTTTTCAAAAATTCGTACTATTGTGTCTATATTACATTATATACAGTTGATGTATCTGATCGCGCATTGCACTAAAATTTTTGAAGAATGGATTGTTCATTTTTAACATGGTTCTACTATTTCTTGTAAGGTGCGATCGATTTTTTCGTTTCTACACCCTTTTGATTGTTGAGTACGAGGGAGTTGGGAAAAATTATGGATTATTCCATTTAAATCCAATTTTTTCCAAAATTGTACTTCATTATCAAAAATCGACCATGATCCATATCTATTTGATAAAATAGAACATCCTAATTTGTTTGGATCATTTTTGCTAATTATTTCAAAATTCTTCGAAGGCTTAGGTTTTATTTGCTAATAAATCTAGTCCAAGTGTATCGAGAATAGTTATCTCAATTACTAATGGTATAACGATTTCCTCCATAGCTTCGTTGGCGGAGGGGCCAAACAAATCCTGTGAAGTTGTTTCTAAGCAATTAGTTGTTGAGACTTATTTTTTGGCCCCTTGTGACTTACGTGTAGCTTGCTTCCAACTTTGCAAAAGCATCATAAAATGGTTGGTTGTATTTTAAGTTTAGGTAGATTTTAATAATTTTTTAGACGCTAATGATTGAAAAATTTGAGTTGCATATTAGCATGACCTAAATCTTCTATGCGATAGTGTGGAATATTTTGTTCTAATGTTGCAAAGGCATAATTTTGTCTTCAGTTTATTTACCTAGTTTCATTAAATATAATCCCCCTTTCCTAATTCCTTTACCATTTAACTATTCGTTTTTTTGATTTTTCGTTTATCTGTGTTCGGTACATATTTTCTATGCCACTTATTATCACAATATTTGCCTATACTAAAGAAAGTTATAATTTAAAATATCTCCATTTACCAATACAATTATAACTTATACATATGAACCTCTAACCATTGCCACTTATTTAACTCTTACATTAATCAACTACACAAAACTAACCACTATATATAAATACATTCTTAAAAAAACAAACTCAACCCTTACTTATAAAATCCCACCACACAAAACCACAACCAATTTAACCACTTAAACCACCAAATCACAAATCAACTTTCTAATATACCCATTCACTCAACACAAAATAAATAACACCCACACACACCAATACTCAAACAACACATTCAATCACATTCAATTACAAATTCTTTCAAATCCCCAACACACCATCCACATCAAATTTACCCCAACAACCCCCAAAAAAACCAAAAAACCCCCACAAAATCAACAAATCCATAAAAACAAACAAATTATTAAATCCCCTAACACATAAAATCCTCCAAAACAATAAACCAAACTTCCAACTCCACAACAATAAACACACATTCCCAATTCACACAACCACAACCAAAAAAACCAAAACAATTCATACACACCAAATAAAAACCAATCAAACCCTAAACACCACAACAACAACCAAAACCACCCCAAACCCTAAACCCAACTAACTACCTCCCACCCTTAAACTCAACAAATCAAACCCACTACTATCAAACTTTCCCAAAATTCATACTATCCACTCCCAAACCACCCCCCAACAATACCCTCCCCCAAAACACCCTACCAAAATACTAACACCACTATAACCCAAACTCCCCTCAACAAAAACAATCAAAAAACTTCCACCACCCAATAACCACAATAATCCCCCTTCTCAAACAAATTAACTAAATCCAATCAACAACCCAATCAGCTATCAATAACATACACACCAAACAAAATCTAAAAATCCCCACCCCCAACAATGTACAAAATACCCTCATACTGTCCCCCTGAACATAGAACACTACCATACACTCACCTGTTGTCACTACACTATCCAACAATCACGACCCTGAATCCATAAAATGAGATCCAGACTACCACACCCACTAACCCATTAATGTATCTACTCTGTGCACACATCCAAACAAAACTGTAGATGTGTAGCTGTGACAATTTGGAGATCCAAAGACCTAGACTCACGTCTGCACTGCTCGTGCTCCCACCCAATCTGTACCACCCCATACCCCTCACATCAGAAGTAATCAATACCACACCTCTCGTGTACTCCCTGCTCACCTCACAATATACTACGCTCCAGTGTGTGTAAATAGACCACAGTCCACTTTGAAGTACTATACATAGACCACACTCACACTCCTTCACATAATGTCAAACCATGTCTTACAAATATACCAAACATGACTCTCCCAAGTGTGTAATCCTCACTCCATAGCAGTCACCTCACCACTCTCCACCTACAAACTAACCCTAACATGTGTACCTCGTGAGTCGCCTTCAGAACATATATGCATCCTACAAAATAAAAACACATTCTCCTAAATTATACTATGTCCTGTGAATATGTTCATCCACCACACTTATACCTATTACATATTTTCATCTTTTATACCTATTCCCAACAACCTTTAGTCAAAGTCTACAACTCAATCCAAATACCCCCCCTATCAACCAACAGTGAACACCAAACTACCCCACCTTACCTCCGTATACAACACCCCAAATAACTCAAAAATATCAAACCCACCAATCCACCAATCCCAAATACTACACATGTCCCACTCCCCTGTCAACACCCTACAACTGTGTCCTAATCTCTGCACTCCCCTCCATATATAAATATATATATCCTAACCCTACCAACCTATTAACAATTAACTTGTCCACTTCATCTAAACATACCCACAACAATCGTGACCGACACCATCACTATCCCCATCCCCACTGTGCTACTCCTCTGCATCCCCACCAATTGTACAGTCTGTACTATAAGACCACACCTCTCACATATGCCTACACTCTCAACTCTAACCATCCACATGTGTCTCTGTCATACATACTGCACAACTCACAATACCACATCTGTATCTAAAGACCACATGTCATAAATCTGACTTTCGCCTCTACCATGTCCATCCATTAAGATGATATTGTGTACTCACATACCAACCACTACAACTCACTTCCCCACATACCTATGTGACACACGCTCGCCCCATCCTCAACCAACCACTACATATTCTCACACGTCAACAAACCCACCTCACATATGAATCCCCATGCCAATCACCATACTCACAAACCTATCAACGTCAACGCCTTCCTCCATCATAGTCCCATCCCCCAATATGCTGTGCTTCACACACATCCCAACCCAGTTCTACATCTTATATTACTACTCACACACATACCAACATGTCTTGACACATATCTACGCGCTAATGAAACCTCAAACACCATATACCTGTAGTCACTACTCCCTCAATACATGTTCTACTATAAAGTACTATAATCTCTGTCCCTCAAACCTCTCATCCCACACAACCAGCCATCACCAATAAACCCACACATAACACGCTCCTCTTATCGTGTGCCTCCCTCTGCCTACACTCACCACATATACACCCCCTCTCACACCTGCACCACCAACACCCACTCACCTGCCACTCACAGCCACCTCAAGTATATCACCACTTCAACACCACCCCCCTGTCAATATCGTGCACTCTCCACCTGCCAATATATATCACCACTAGACAAATTTAAAGAGATCACCACTCGCCACAATCATCTGTAAAAATTCTAATATTACACCTACACATACATACAGTCAGCATCCATACCAAACAACGACATCAATGTCAAATCTAAATTATGACACAATACCACCACACTCAACAAGTATAAACAGAATAACAAATATGTAATAACTGATATGCCAAGTAATTTATATAAAAAATGACTTTCTTCTCTACTGTCGAGTAGAATCCCCACGCAAACATTCTCTGACCCATGGCTAATGGAAGTATTTGTGCAGTCATTTTTCTGAAATGTAATAGCGCAGTAGTAAGCCCCCTATGCCGGCGTCGTTGCTGATGACTCACACCGACGTCGGAATATGTTTAGTGCCGGCAAAGCATGTCAACCACGCACTAGGTCCTGATGAACCAAGGCTAATGATCTGCTGATAGACTGTCTGAGCATCTCTACGCGATAATGAATACTCAGGGGGTCAGTTCCCACTTAAGAGATGAGTGGCCTGCACTAACTCCATATAATTGGTGTGCTATCGTCAGAATCTAGTGAAGTAGAGAGAATGGCCAGTTTCTATAGCACTAACTGGCACACGTAAAAATCAATAGAATAATCGTGCGCTCTAACTGTAGTTGTCCGTAGATGTGATTAATGATGTATATATGTGCGGAAGAAGATTCTCTCATTAGATACATGTAGCAGAGATGTCTTTTACAGTCAGCTGGAGAAGGAGCTGAGTATGTGTGTGCAGAGTTTATATTACTCTAAGACTGTATAGCTTCCACCACAACTTTCTCCCTCCTCCAGCAGTTGTTGCATTTTGATTCATTAGAGAAGTGCAGTCATCAGCCATTAGAGATAGTTGTAGTTCAGCACTGTGTGAACGTGACATTTAACAGAATCGCTTGAAATGGAGATATGTCTGATTAGTATTGTATTGATTGCGATACTAATGTTGTGACGTCAGTTTTCAGCACTAAATTGAAATCGTGTTATGAGGAGATGTGATTTCTTTTTGTCAATGAAGATATGGAGCTCAGATAAGAAGAGACTGCGATATCAAGATGTGTGTGTGGTCGCTCTAACTAATGTCTATTACTTTGATATTTTTCTGGCGCTCTCTCTATCTTGATTCGTTTGTAGGGATGAAAGCGATCAAGCCTACTTTAAGCTTAATAATTTTGTAGAGAATCAAGTGAACTCCGCCGTGTGAATTGAGGTGGCGAGCAAAGTATCTAAACTCATTTTGGCTGTCTTCAAATCTTGTGAAGGTGATAGAGTGTGTATAGAAAAAGACCCCAGGGCAGTTGGTATTGTGTTGTCGTGTGACTAAGGGTGTGCTATGGAAAGGGGCGGGAGTGTGTGATGTAAGGAAGGGGTGTCGATGGGTGTTGTGAGCCCGGCCATGTCTCATTTTTTTTATGAAAGCATTTTTATTCCCTTTTCAAATTTATAAACAGACAAAAATAAAGCAAATTTATAAATAAGCTGCACTTTTGTTTATGAATCTTAAATATAGCAATAAGAAAAGCTGGCAGGACTAGCTTATTTTTTTTACACTAAGAGGACAATATGCTCAAACTTGTTTAACTTAGTTTTATGACTAAATTAGGTAATAGGAAAGCAAATTATGCAAAACAGATTGGAAACTACACCTAACAAGCAAGTCTAAACAAAATAAGCAAATGAAATTAAGCAGAAAAGCTAGAAAAAAGCAAATAAGCAAATGGCTAAAAACAGCAGACAAACAGCCTAAGGGACAATTTTTGGGCTTAATTTTAAGCACCTTAGTGGAACCTTATGGGTATGTGATTTATAAGCTCTTAAAGCTTGGTTTCTAAACTACAGGAACCAGCAGTCAAATCATGGTTTGAAATTTCAAACTAAGCCTTGAAATAAGGTTATGAAAAGTGATAGTTCACTCTCTGTATACATGCTAATTTTGTTTTTTGTAAAGACAAAAGGGCATTATTGCAGCCCTTAAATAAGTTTAGATAATAAGCTCCAAAAATAAGATAAGCTGAAACGGTTAATTAATATATACTACAACGCTACCTATTTCGTTGATAAATCAGCTCAATACTATAACTTATCTTAATTACCTAAATATAAGGATTGAAATATGCTATAACCCTAAATCCAATACTTGATTAAACCATAGCTGTTTTGCCATATGCCAACTAAAATGATGAAACGTGCTTAATATTACTATTACCTGATATAGACTGATAAGGAGCAACATTTTAAACCTGAAAATCATACTCCTCACAACTAGAATTTTAAAAGTCGCAAAGGGGATAGAAAAATCTTTTGGCACTTTAAAATCTACAGTTATGAAAATCTCAAGCTTAGGAAAAACTTGAGACAACTAAACCTTGATTCAAACATATTATAACTTACTTATAAACTAAATTTAAGCTGGGAATCGGATTGAGTAACACAAGCAGGTTTTTGACTTTATGTGACCTTTTATTAACACTTAAGCGCCAACACCCCTTTAATTGGTTTTGCATATTTGAGACTATAAAAAAGATAATTTAAACTTAAATCTTTGTATAACAGATTAAACTAGAGACTCATAAACATAAACAAAATGTTTCAAACGATTAGAACCTGTATAAGTAGAACACAGGAAACAGTTTTATAGAGAATTTTACAAAGACAAGTTTATGCATAAACAACCTTAAATATTCATTAAAACAGTTGAAGTTTACTAAGATATAAAATGTAAATGACAGGATTTAAATTACATAAACATTAAAACATTAAAGTAAACTATTCTACTCCTATGTTTACTTTTCTTCTCTTCTCTTTCTGCTTCTCTTTTTATAAGCTGCAGGGTCTTTTCATGTGTACTTGTTGTGTTTTTGTTGTGAGAGGAAATCAAGCATCATCCTAGCCCTTAAAATTTCTTGTTCTCCAAGCCTAGAATCATAGCCATCCATCTTTTTGTCTTCAACCTTCAACCAATAGTCTTGCAAGGGATTGCCAAGGTGTTTTTGTCATCTAGCTGGTGTGAGGGTCTAGGACCGTAGAGGTGCTGTGTTTGTCAGTGGCCGGTGCAGGGTAAGTGAGAGTGAACATCAATGATCCTGTTTTAGCACGTGGGTAGAAGGGATGTACAGGGTTTTTGGCGGGAAAATTGGTATAAAGGGTTTTGGTTTGACTGGGGTTTGGGGGAAACGGATGTAGTAGTGGTGGATTTGACAAGGTTAGGCTCCTTCAGATTTTGTATAGTTTATTTCATGGTTGAGTCCATTATGTGTAAAGGTTTAAAGGTTCTTTGGCAGGTTTCAGCCCTAGGTTGATTATGGTTCAAATTGCAATCCTAGTCCTATATTGACTAACAATCGTTAAGGTGAAATAAGGTAGTTGGGCTTAAACGAGTGTTCAAAGGGTAGGCTAGTTTAGTTTTGGCCCCGAGTATAAGTTTAATGGGATTCTAGGCCTTTTTTATTGGTGCTTTGGTCGTCTTTATTTAAGATAATTAATGGGCTGACCCGACCCATTTAGATGGGTACGGGTGGGCCCATTAAGTATTTCTTTGTTTCGGCTTCGGCTGTTGTCTTGGACCTTTGTCAGGGCGTGACTTTTTGTTGAAGATCTTTGACTTTTGACTTTTTGCTTTTTTGATATTGACTTTTGCTTCACGCTCTTTCCATTCCGTGCTCGATTTTGTCCGTTTTCACTTGATATTTCGTCTATTCGGGTTTCCATGGTATCATTTCTGGCACAATATAAGTTGAAAATACATACAGAGAAGTGTCATGCATTTTGGTACGGTTTTGTTCATCTTAAGTCGTTTTTAATAGAAAATGGTTTTGTGTAATTAAGCACATACAAAATCTCCCCTTACTAAACTAGTTGTATGTACTCACGCAAATGCAATAAGAAACACCTTAAGAAAACTAAGACCCTCAATCACCCCTCGAATCATAACCTCGTAAAGTAGCTAAGTGTTCATCTAAAGGAGTATACAGAATCGCAAAAGCTTTGAAAAGCCATGTATCGTTTTGACACATTTTATATATTCTACATTATTACCACTAATATTTTGTAATTTTCTTTTTTTTCTCTTTTTTTTTATTTTTCTTTTTTATGCAAACTAATAACATATTTGACTTTCGTCTATTTTTATAACTGTTGGGGGTCGCACAGAAACGACGTATTTCATATCCTAAAACGCCCCAAAAAGGATAAATTCGCATCGTTGTCCCGACTTTACTTATTCAACCCAACTAGCTTAAAACGAAATTCACCGTTAAATTACAAGTTAAAATGACTGAACACTACTCATATTTGTACTTGTCGAAAACTTTTTCACTCCAGACAAATTATATATCTTAGGTGAATGTGCCATTTCGAATTTCAACCATGGATCAACGTTTTGCCAAATTTCTACGCTTCACGTTTCACCCAAGAATAATGAGTTTGAAGGCGAGATAATCCTATGTAGCGACTTTCGTCTCGGCACATCCCAACCTTGCGGCTAAGTGACCAGGCTTTTGACACCCCACAGAGACTAGTATCGGGACTCACGGACCTTCGGTTTCAAAAACTCTTAAGTTTCTCATTTAAACATAAAAACACAACTTAAAACGAAATAGTTTTAGTTCAAAAGCAAATTTAAATTTAAGAAAAAGAGATTTTCCCTATATTTATTAAATCACACACATCACACTTAACATTAAATATAACCATGATGCAATCGTAACCCTTGACCTTTTTGAAGGCTGCAGCATCGGTTGTGAGCCGACAAGATGCAACAAACTTTTATCGGTCTCGGATTATTATTCTTACTATGGGCTTTCTTTAGAAGGCTGCAACATCGGTTGTGAGCCGGCAAGATGAAGCAAACTTTTTTCAGCCCACAATTTATAATTATTACTCATCATTCTTTTTTTCATTTTTCATCATTTTTCATTTCATTTTTATTTTACACTTTATTTTACGGATATTATGAGAAGACTTGCTTTTCTGGAATAATTTATGTATAAATTTGATCTAAGACTATAAATCTATTGCTATGACACATTTCAAAATTCAAAAAGTGTTGATTTAAGTTTATTTTCAAATCAAACAGTATTGTTAGTCAGGTTAGGAGCTAATAGGGGGGGGGGGGGGAGAAAAAGCATAAATTTACACACAGGAGCTTGTAAGTAAGATTGCCAAATATCCTTGTTTAGAATCTAACCTCTTACTCTAACTCTATCCATTTTTCGTTTTTCGCAAAGATCGCGAATGCTTAGATCTAAAAAGTTAAGGAACAAGCTAGAGCTCAACACGCTCGATCGAATCAAAAATTTATTTTATTTACCCTGTCAGGAAAGTCAAAATTGTGGACAAATCCAACTTATTTTGTTTTGAAAATTTTAATTTTTTTTGCTTTTTTGGTACTTTTGGTTGGTAACAGTACATGATACGCGAAAACAGACGGCCCTGCAGGCATAATCAATCGATAAGATCCAACCAATACTAAAAATCGAACATTGTCCTCAATGTTTTTACAGACGGGTCTCTACGTCACTCTAAAGCGTTTATTAAGTGTACTAAAGAATGAGGATTAGTCGATAAGATTTGATATTGTCTCCCAATATGATGACTGAGGATTTTGCAAGCTATCTTCGAACAACGAAGAGCGACAAAACCATGAGCAGAGAGGCTTCAAAATCCGGGCCAATCCTGACATACAAAAACAAGACACGAACTCGGCTCAAAATGAAAGAGGTGAAGCCTCTCACATAACACCTTATTCATTACCATATAATACTATGGATAGATGGGTTGCCACCAACGAGCGCTTGTTTAAGGTCAATAAGCTTGACTCCGATTCCCCATACTTGAGCTTGTCCAAGGGGATAAGAAAATTAGGGATGACAAACAGACCCAAATTAGGAGTGTTTCTTCTCCATGAATCAATCATCGGGCTTTATGATAGAAAACGTTGGAACGCTTAAAGCCTCGATGTGATGAAGAAGGAGAGAGATTTTTTCCTTTGAAGCAAGAACACCGTGATTGAAAACTTTGTCTTCATTTTCAGATGAAAATGGAAGTAAAGTATCAATCACGGGGGAAAGAGTAGCAAGAAATCTCATGGATTTGACCTTTCAATAACATCCCCGGATCGTAAATCTTGTTTCTATCACCGGAAGGAGAAGAATCATCAAGATTGGATCCGAGATCATTATGAGAAGGAATGAAGTCAAAATCCTATTAAAGGGTGGGTTAGGGTGGGGAAAAATATTAGGACACTATCAACGAGGATGTCTTCACCACATCAATGGTGATTTCTGAATCGGGATAATCAACATGAAATGTACGAGAATACGGACAAAGGGAAGTAGAAATTATTCGTAATTCTTTCGAGTCGTAATCATCACTCTCAATACCGAGTCATCCGGACCGGGAAATATATTGATCTCTTCCCTAAGAGAGTCACTATCCTCAACGGGGAGAGGAAATGTGGAAAGAGACTCGATGATCATATTTGGATCTAACATGAAATTCTTCTCGCGTTCTGGTGGAGATGAACTTATATATAAGAACCTTATCCAAGATAATTTATTCCTTCGTGACTCTCTATTAACAATTCTTGGAGGAATGTTTATGAGGTTTCATCGGCGAAATCATTCCGAGGCGGTTAGAATTAGAATCAACCTATAGGAGGAGAAGCCATTCAAAGTATCACGATTGAGTAATGATTCAAGATAGATAAGACTCTGGTATCAAATGATCCTTTTTTGGAGTAGTATCGGGTGGTCTTCATTTGAATCGGATTTAAACTCACTAGAATGATTTCCTGTCAAGATCAAAGAAAGGCAGGGTGTTCAAATAAGTTTTAAAACTCATTTCGTGAATAACCTCCTCTATGACTTGACTTGTCATCACTTAGAGGTAGAATAGTCGAAGAGAGGATTGGAAAACGTTTAAAAAATTTGTCGTCTTGTAAATCCATCACAAACAGGCACATCACACTCACATTCAATTCCTCGGACTCAGACTTGGGTTTTGGACGCAATGTTTTTCTACTCCAACACTAGACTTTTATGAACTTCGTCTTAACTTTCCGTGTTTCCGGACATTGTGCGCCAAGTTGTTGTCCTCCATGCTAAGTAGAGAGTCCGTTCTTTGGTGAATCTGGTATGATACTGCGCCAAATTAGGACATGTCTTCGAGACTATGTCTTGTGCTTGTCAAATAGAATACTCATCGTCGTTCATCTATCATAAGATGAGGTAGAGGCAATTACAACTTGGAGTATTATATATTCGCCAACTCCTCGTTTATACTTTGCAAATCTCTAGAAGTTATGTAAAGCAATTCTTGAACCTCCTCGGATTAGCACTGTTAATTTCAAAAAAAATTATGTCCAAGCACTGTGCTTAAACTTCGGTGTTTCCCTAAAGAATATGTTTGAATTTCTTAAAGGTTTCTATAGAATAATTAAGTCATCTATAGTTGCATAATTTCCATTTCTCATTTCTTGATGACGGTTGATGGAATGACGGGAAATTACGGGGGTTTGATATTTGGTCAATCCAACTGAATGATTTGGGAATCGCAGAAAATTTTGATTCTATCGGTTGACATTCAAAAGTTCGCCACGAGGGACCCCGCAATTTTCACCAAACAATAATTTTGTTGTTGAAAACTTGGTAAAGTTTGTGGGAACTCATCATAGTTTTGATTATAGCATGGTTTCGGGTTTGGAACTTGCGGTGTATAATAGTGACCATAACGAGCATCGTTCCCGCAAAAATCACACAAGGTTAGTTCAGAGTGTGTGGGGTGGTCAGAAAAATTTTGAGAATCGTTGCAAGAATTCGGATTTGGATGCAGTAGAGCAATGAGTAGGTGTGCGCTCCGAAGCGCAAAACGAAAAAATCCACGTTTATTGCCTTCACACCCCGCAAACAAGTGGACCTAGCTTTCCATCTCATAAGTGCAGTTTAAAGACAATTTCCATTTATCAGATAAGAGACCTCCTTTTGAACAACCACATGATTTATTGTACAAAGCTCCACAAGACGAACATTCCATAATCGTGAAGAGGGGATTCAAACGATAATCGAGTGACGCCATAAGAATTAAAAATAGAGGGATAAGAAGAAGAATTAAATGGCAAAGAGGTTAAAGGAGATTATTTTTGGATTTTCGAGTTTTTTAAACATCATATTTTATTAACGGACAAAACGAGATTGAATAACTTAAACCGATAATCAACTTGCTTCACGGTAGCTCTTTAAAAGAAAAACGCACAAAGGAGCGGAGGAGTAGGAAAGCGCGGAGCTATTAAAAACCTTTCTCCTTTAGGGTCGTAGTTCCTCGGAACAACCCTCCTTATACCCCTCTTATAGTTTGTTAATCTCTTAAAGGTGAGCCGTATTTCACAAGTGACACAAAGGCAAGTTTTAAATCTTTTGTTCGGGAACTTATTATGATAATGCTTCAGTTGAAAGCATTATATTGATGATGATTTTTATTTGTTTTTATAGACAATGTTTTTATATTTTTGATTTTTTTTTATAATTATACTAATAAAAGAAAAGTGAAAAAAATATTTTTGTATTTTTATAATAAGAAGAAAATATTCACAAACGGAAAACAATAACTTCACGAGGAAGGGTCTTCAAGTCACTAATCGTCAAACCGTAACGATATTGTCGCAACACACCTCCCCGGCAGCGGCGCCAAAATGATGTTTAACTTTTTAGGGTTAATTATATCAAATATATAGTATAGTATTACCGGAAGTATCGGTCTCTCGCTTCGTTATCCACAAAGTTCGAAACCGGACCCGGGTTATTTTTCCGACGACGAGGCGTGAAATTGACGGTTACGTTATTGGTTTGACAATTGGATGCTTGAATGAAAGAAAAGGATTTGATTTGGGTTTTTCTAAATCTATGGGAAATTATAAAAATTTAAACTAAGGAATGCTTGAAACTACGGGAAAATCATAAAAAGGCATGGAATTTAAACCTAATTCTACGGGAAAGCAATAAAGGCAAGGAAATGACCTAAAATTCTACGGGAAACATAAATAAAAAAAATACTAAACGTTTTATAAAAAAATCTGGAAAAATTCTAAAAATTAGCTTAATCTAAGAAAAATAAGCTGGGGAAAGCAGCTTATCAAAATAACTGTAAAAACTAAAAATAGTGCTATAAGCTTATTGGGCTAAAAAGGGGTTAAGGGAATTGTTTGTGCAAGGATGGCAGGTGAAAAGACCCAAGGGCAGTTGGTTAGTGTGTGGGATGTGTGGGACGTGTGTGTGTGTAAAGGGAGGTTATAAGTTCTAAACCTGTGGCTTCCTTTTTAAAAAAAAACTTTTTTTTAAATTTTCTTTTTGCAAAATTATAAAACACACAAAAATAAGCAAATATAAAAAATGACATTTTATAAATCTAAAAAATAAGCTGGAAATAAAGAGAAATAAGCTGACAGATTGTGGTTTTAACACTAAGGACTAAAATAGCAAACTGTTAAGCACTTTTTAAAACAAATAAGCAAATGTAAAACATAAATAAGCAAAGACAGATGGAAACCTATACCTAATAAGCAAGCACTAAAAGAAATAAGCAAAGAAAACAGCCTAATAAGCAAGAAAATCAAAATAAGCAATATGGCAAAACTGGCATACCAAACAGCCTTAAGGGCCACTTTTGGGCTTATTTTTAAGCCACTAAAAATATTCTTATGGGCATATGACTTATATGAGCTTAAAGCCTGTCCTAAGGTCTTCTAAAATAAGCAAAGAAAACCAAGTTTGAATAAAAAATAAGCATTTAAAAAGCTGAATGAAAGGTGCAGTTCACAAAGGGTATTGATTTTGAAAAGACAAAGGGACAATAAGCATGCTTATAAATAAGCCATAAAATAAGCTCCAAATAAAAAACTAAATGAAAACAGATTGAGTTAAGCTTCCCATGAGCTTATGCTCATACTTTCAAGATCTAAAAACAAGTTTAAATGTCTGATAAATGAAATTGAAAAAGGGGGTTTTGAAACTTAAAACTGACTTAACAAATTTTTTTTGACAGAAAATAACAAACGACAAGTAAACCTAATGGACTTTTAACTACTGCATTATACACTTGAAAACAACACAAAAACAAACTTAAAAGATGTTTTCAATAGATACATCAAATAAGCTAGGTTAAACTGCTTTTAGGGGTTTTTAAAAACACTTTTTACCCACTTTTAACCCTTGTGCCAAACACCCCTTTAAGATTGAAAATACAATTTTAAGACAATTAAACAAAGATTTAAGCAAAGATAGTTAAAGACAGAATAAAAGCCATGACAAATAATCAAAGATGAACAAACTTCAGCACATATTAAGCACTTAAATAAGCAAAAAGGAAATAAGCAAATTTCAAGCAAATAAGACAGTTTTGAAGGAAAAACTTAAACAAGCAACATACAAGCAACAAGTAAAGACAAATAAGCATATAAGGACAAAAATAAACAAGATAAGCAGAAAATAAGCACTAAATAAGCTAATGAACAGTAATAAGCTAAAAAATGAAAAATGAGAACTTACCAAGCCCTTGTTCAAAATAGGGCAAACAAAGCAATCTACAAGCTCTAGCTTGTCAAAGACAAGCTAGTGTGGTTTAAAAGGCTCTTCCTTGCTACTTTCTTCCAATACATTGATGTACTTTGAGAGTGGAATTTGTTTGTGATTTTTGGTTCTTTTGACAGAAAATGAAACAAACTTTTATATAAGCTCTCAATGTGTTAAAAGCTTATATAATAGCTTAACAAAGGTATTTAAATGACAAGATATGTAAATGACAAGTATTTAAAGGAAAATACTTAAATTTCATAACTTGAAAATTAAATTGCAAGTAAGTTAAAAGACATAGTTTAAATGACAAATATTAAATTCAATAATAAAAGTATGTAACAAATTGTGTATACAAGCTTTTGACTTCTAAACAAAATTCGACAAAAATACATATAAGCTATACTATGCTATTTATACTAAAAACTAGGTCTTCAAGTATGCTTGTTGTGTTTTTTGTGTGAGGAGAAGCCATAAATCATCTCAGCCTTCAATTTTGCTTTGTGCCCAAGTTCTATAATCACAACCCTTGATCTTGTTGTCGTTTTCATTAGCCAATAGCAACAAAGGGGATTGCCAAGGTGGCAAGAGCCCATGTGACGGTGGGTTTGAAAGGATGGTAAAGTTGTGGACTGGGTGAATAGAACCGAGTAGGACTAAGAGGTAAACAGGAATTAGCGGAAGGGGGGTTTAACTGTGTTTTGTTATACATGGTAAAGTTTTTGTGGTTTTGGCAAAATAGGTCCCTCAACTTATATTGTTATATTACACAGCAAGTCCTTAGTGGTGGTATGGCTTTGAGGATTTGGCAGTTTAAGCCCCTCAACATGCATTTTAGTATTACATGTAAAGTCCTTGTGGTGTTAACAGTGTTAGGAGTTAAGGGTTTTAGGGCTAACGTTTGTTAAATAAGGATTGGGCTTTTTGGTACTGTTTGGGCCGGTTTGATATATATTTGAATTTGGGCCTTTATGTCTTCAATAATTTTAAAATGGGTAGACCCGGTCCATTAGATGGGTACGGGTGGGCCCATTTAACTTTTCTTCGGATTTGACCTCGGCTTTGACCGTTGACTTTCGGGGTTGACTTTGACTTTGACTTGGCGTGCTTTAACATCTTTTCCATCCGTGCTCAGTTTTTCCAATTTTGCTTGATTTTTCGTCATTTTCTCGATATCCGTTCCTCACAATATAAGTACAAACATACAAATACAATGTTTTTTGGTACTTTTTAGTCCATTTAATCCTTGAAATGGAAAATGGAAAATGTATGTGTAATTAAGCACATACCAACCCGCATGCTCACATTCGATATTTCAACAAGATCACCTCTACGATGAGGTTCCCAAACGTCCTGAGTACGTCGATTAAGCTTATGCTTTTTCCATTTCCCTCCGGGGGCAGCCCGATTTGGCATAAAAAGAACCCCCCTCTATCAATTCTAACTTTGATGATCATGTTTCGTAATTCATAAACCAATTCTTCCCTCCCCTCTACAAACGATAAATCTCGAAATGAAATCACAATTTTTCAACAAAGATTGACGAATCGTTTATACAGGCTTGGACCGATTCAACGATCTTCTTCGGCATCCCACATCATGTTTTTCGAGTACATCAACTTACTACATTCTACACTCCTGTACTTAAATGATCAAGATTGCGTTGAATTTTGCCCGGGTGGAATTTTTGGATAAAATGCTCGAAAATCCCTAAAATCATCGAGAGCAAATCCAAAGTTTGTCATTTACGAAGCAAAGAAATTGTTGCCAAAGTGGGTACGAGCTCTTCTACCCCCGCTGTTTTACCCGATGTTACTGAACTTAAAGATATGGTGAGAGCATTGCTTCTCGATAAGAAAAACCAAACCCCAGATCCCGCTCCTATAAAAGCGGTCGAGGAAAGTTGTGTAACTTGCGGTGGTGCTCATTCTTACCGTAATTGTCCCGCCACCATTGGCAACGTTTATCGTGACAATATTCAAGAATATGCTTCACAAGCCGCCGCGGTTAACTACAACCAAGGAAATACCGGTTACCGTCCCCCGATGGTTGCGAATCAAATTCGACCTCCCGTTCAACAAAACCAAGGAAATAGTCAAAACCGTTACAACCAAAACCGGGGGAATAATTACAACCAAGGCCAAATTTACCGACCCCAGGTTAATCAACCCCCAGCTTACCAAGCTCCGGCTCCTCAGACACAAGGTGTGTCGAAGACCGATTTTCAAAACTACGTCACAGCTAATGATGCGGTTATGAGAAATATGCAAAACCAAAACCAAACTTTGCAAAACCAAATGACCAATTTAACGGACATGCTTTCCAAATTCGTGAATTCCAATACCGCTTCATCCTCGGGTTCAGGGACACTCCCTAGTAATACCATTACTAACCCGAAGGAAGATTTGAAGGGTATTACCACCCGAAGCGGTGTTGCTTATAAGGGACCCACGATTCCTACTACTTCTTCTTCTTCTCCTAAAGTAGTGGAACGTGAAACCGAGGTGACAAAGGACACGGTGCTTCCTACTAATAACGGAAGTACCGAAGACGTCCAACCTCCGGTTGTCCCAGTTGAAACTCAAAATTCTGAGCCCGTTGTTGCTCCCGTTAGTGCTCCGAAGCCTAACCCGAAACCATCAATTCCATATCCGTCTAGACTTAATGACCAAAAGATCCGCGAAAAAGCTAACAATCAAATTGAGAAATTTTACCAAATCTTCAAATTTGCATTCGATATAGCTTCTAAGATGCTCATAATTCCATCGCCTAAATTCCTCGACACTAAGATTGATTAGCTACAAAGAAAAGTGATTGAAGTGAAGAACTCCGTTGAATGAGCATTGCTCGGCGGTCCTCCTCAAAAAGTTACCCGAAAAACTTGGAGACCCCGACAAGTTTCTCATCCCATGCGATTTTCCGGGAATGGATGAGTGCTTAGCCATGGCCGATCTTGGCGCTAGCATAAATCTCATGCCATTATCCGTATGGAAAAATCTTTCCCTTCCCGAGCTTACTCCTACTTGTATGACTCTCAAACTTGCGGACCGGTCAATTTCTCGTCCGATCGGGTGTCGCCGAGATGCCCCGAAAAGGAGGAAGTCCCATTTCCCGCCGACTTTGTACCTTGACTTTGATGCCATCCCCGATTTCCTCTAATTCCAGGAGATCCTTCATAAAGACCAACGTTCTGATTGATGTTTACGAAGGAAAGTTAACTCTTTCGTGTTTGGAAAAGAAGCCGTAACGAATCAATCTTGATCAAACTTCGAGATACTCCTTCTAATACATTAATAATGATATGACGACGAACGGAACCGACGGCATTGATATGGCTTGTGAGTACATAATCTCAAGAAGTTCTCGTTTCTCCTATGATCGCGAGAGGCAATCCCAGCCTTATTATACCCAATCATTTCTACTCCTCTTCTCCGACCCTCACCCCTTCGGGGATGGTGATTTTCTTCTCTATAATCGACGCTTTCCTCGCTCTAAAGATGATCTCATACTTCACCAATTTGATCACTCTTATTACGACTCAGAGGGGGACATCCTTCTTCTTGAAGCGTATCTTAATGATGATCCATCATTACCTCCTCCCACTCAAGGAATGTATTTGCCTCAAATTCGAAAAGAACTTAAAATTTGTGAAGCTAAAAATGATATATCATTATAGATGAACCCCCGTGTCGATATCAAGGACTTACCTCCCATTCTTGAGTACACATTGGAGGGTGACGACAATTGCCCGTCAAAATTGCTAAAGACTTGATGTGTCGAGGAAACAACCCTCTCATAAAGGTTTGAAGTCATACAACAGCCAATCTCTAAACTCTCCGACATTAAGGGTATTAACCCTGAATTTTAACTCACAAGATTCTTATGAAAGAGGACTACAACCGCGGTCCAACATCAAAGACAGGTGATCCGAAAATCCACGATGACATTAAAAAGGAGTGAAAAACTCTCGACGCAGATAATTTACCATCCTTGGATAGTCCGTGGGTGAGCCCGATACATTATGTGCCGAAGAAGGGTAGTATTACCGTTGTCAAAAATGATGAAAATAAGTTAAATCCCCGCTTCGATTGGTTAAGTTGGCGTGTATGCATTGACACCGTACATTTAAATGAAGCCACCCTAAATGACCTTTTCCACTTCCTTTCATGATCAAATGCTCGAGAGATTAGCGGAACATTACTATGTTTCTCGAGGTTTCCTCGTTATTTTCAAATTCCCATTGACCCAAGATAATGAAAAACCACATTCAATTGCCAAATGAACGTTTGCTTAACCGTCCATGCCTTCGGCTTATTGTAAAGCACCGAGCACGTTCCAAAGTGTAAGTTTGCTATCTTTCATGAATATGTTCTAAAAAAACAATGGAAGTCTTTATGGACGACTTCTTGGTTTTTGGGAATTCATTTGGAAATTGCCTCTCTTGTTTGGACAAGATGCTCAAAAGGGGTGAATACACCAATCTTTGTCTAACTTAGGAAAAGAGTCGTTTTATGGTCAAGGAAGGTATTGTCCTTGGCCATAAGTTTTCCAAAAATGGGATTGAGGTTGACAAGGGAAAAGTTGATGTCATTGTAAAATTACCTCATCCCACCACTGTCAAGGGTGTTCGGAGTTTTCTCGGTCATACCGGTTTCTACCGACGGTTCATTAAGGATTTTCCAAAATTTCCCGACCAAAGACTCATCTTCTTGAGAAAAATACTCTGTTCATCTTCTCCGATGAATGTATTCAAGCTTTTGAAACATTAAAGAAAAAACTTACCGAAGCTCCAATCCTGATTGCCCCCAATTGGGACTTACCCTTTGAGCTTATGTGCGATGCAAGCGACTTTGCCATAGGTACGGTCTTGGGGCAACGTCATGAAAAGCACTTTAGGCCTAAAACAATGACCGAGACAGAATCACATTACACCACGACAGAGAAAGAAATGTTAGCCGTGGTGTACGCCTTCAAAAAATTCCGGTCTTACCTCATCTTGAACAAAAGCATTGTGTATACGGATCACTCCGCCCTCAAATATCTATTTGCTAAAAAATTCCGAAGGCAGATTCTTCCGCGGTTCTCCTCCTCCAAGAGTTCAAATCATAGTAATGCGACACAAAAGAGCCAAGAATCTCGCGCCGATCATCTCAATCCCCGATTAGAAATCTTATGAAAATGTGCTCGACCCACAAGGAAATAAATGAAACTGTATACGTATCCTCTCGAAGACACTTAATATGGTGACTTTTCATGGTGACTCAAGTACCCTGTGGTTTACCGATTTTGCAAATTACCATGCGGGGAATTTCATTGTTAAAGGGATGTCGTCCCAACAAAAGAACAAATTCTTTAAGGATGCCAAACACGACTTTTGGGACGACCCCTTCCTATTTAAAATTTGTGCGGATCAAGTGATCCGGCGGTGTGTGCAAGGAAAAGAAGCTCTCGACATCCTCGAAGCTTGCCACAATGGACCCACGGGGGGACATCATCGTGCAAATCTCACCGCCAAAAAGGTCTTTGATGCCGGTTTCTTTTGGCCCACTATTTAGAAACACGAGTTGGTTAAAAATTACGACTCGTGCGAAAAAAAAACAAGTCAAGGAAAAATTTCGCAACGTGATGAGATGCCTCAAAATTCCATCCAAGTTTGCAAAATCTTTGACGTGTGGGGTATCGATTTCATGGGGCCGTTCCCGTCTTCACGAGGGAACAAGTATATACTCGTGGCCGTCGATTACTTGTCGAAATGGGTTGAAGCGAAAGCGCTCCCCACCAATGACGCCCGAGTTGTTTGCAAATTTCTTAAATCTCTCTTCGCCCGATTCGGTGCCCCTCGTGCTATCATAAGTGATCGCGGAACCCATTTTTGCAATGACCAATTTGCAAAGGTCATGCTTAAATACGGAGTTACTCACCGTCTCTCCACCGCGTATCACCCACAAACAAGTGGGCAAGTTGAGGTATCCAATCGTGGCTTGAAACGAATTCTTGAAAGGACCGTAGGCGAAAACCGTGCCTCTTGGTCGGACAAATTAGATGACGCACTATGGGCCTTCCGTACAGCTTACAAAACACCCATCGGGTGTACTCCTTACAAGCTCGTGTACGGAAAGGCATGTCATCTACCGATCGAGCTCGAGCACAAAGCCTATTGGGCCTTGAAGCATGCAAACTTTGACCTTTTGACCGCGGGCGATCACCGAAAAGTTCAACTCAATGAATTAAATGAACTTCGTGATCAAGCCTATGAGAACTCTTTGATCTATAAAGAGAAAACAAAGAGAATCCATGACTCCAAGATCATAAATCGCGTTTTCAATGTTGGTATCGATCCGCCTCTTAACTATAGATTCAAGATTTTCTCGGTCAACGCTAAGACCCGTTGTGTCACAACCATTTACTATTACCCAAGTCTTTCCATATGGCACCGTCGAGTTATCTCAAACCGACGGGCCAAACTTCAAGGTGAATGGTCATAGACTAAAACACTAATTTGTGAGGACATACACCGAGGTGTCCCGGATCCTCCAAACTTTCCCCAGGGACCATTGAATTCGGGGTCGCGTCGAGCTTCGAGTGACTCAGTAAACAAATACATGCGCTTCTGGTGGCAACCCATGTTAACACACCCCCAAAATGGGTCGCAGCGAAAAAGATCAGGCGTGTACTTCAAGTTCAACAACACAAGATATATATAAACGACACAAACAAGTCTTTAAAACTGATATACATTGATTACTTATAAGACATAATACAAAAGCATAAACTTTAATTTGTTCTTTGAATTTTAATTACAAAAGACACAATACATTTCCAATAATAAGATGCACTAAATCTTTAATGTGTAATCCAAAATGTAATCCATGCAGCCGTGCTCCTCGTGCATTGACCCCTGAAAAACCAATGCTAAAACGTCCAACAAAAATGTTAGTGAATTCAAGTTTTATGTATTTAAATTATGCAAGACCGCAAGACTTTTCCGATCTTACAACATAGCCAACAATCACAAAACCAATACTGTTGCACGTAAGCCATGACACTGAAGCTCAATATATTTGATATTTTACATATTTTGCCGTAAAATGTTTAATCCCAACATCCAATCCGTCATGGTCAACTTCGTTCCCGGTGAAAGCTAATCACCAAACGGGAGGGTTAATCCCACATAGATCTATTTATAACATATGCGCCCCACATAATGCAATTAACAACTACACTATGCAATGACAGTTCATGATAAAGGCCTTAGAGAGTTATCGCTACTTAGGCAAACCATACTCAATATACTTTAAACACTTGCGTCCAATATATAAAACAAAGCATGTTTCACCCCAAATAATAGTAAATCGTAAAACTAAAAAAAGTGGGCTATGAACTCACCTTAGTACTGATAGTCCAAATAATACATATAAAACGTCATGCGCAAAACTTAGATGCAACCTATTTAAATTATGGTTCGTATATTACTGATACTTTAATTAATAACATTATATAATCCTATTAGTGTACATCGTACTATCGTTTCGGTTATCATATTAAAGAGGTCGACAATACCGTACGAGGAGTTCGGACACATTAAATCGTAAATCCAACAACTCTCGATACGCCCATCCGAAGAGGCCCTCAATATGAACTCCCCTAGTATTAATAGCACTTTAACCACTCAATATCTAATAGCATAAACCCGACTAATCGTATTAGTAAAATAATTTTATAAAGTGAAACGTTTAAATATACTTTTCGAAAAATGACATAATATGTCGTTTTACATTCCGTTGCTCGCGTTTCTTACGTCCACGTCTTCGTAGTAAGACGAGTGATCAAAATATTATCATTTTTTGTGTTATTTGATATTCTGCGATGAATAGTGATTTTACTGTTCACAACAGCTATTTTACTCATTTTTAGGTTTTAATTAGCGTAAACTTGTAATCGTAATAACTTACCGTTTTAATCCCGATTTTAGTGATTCCTTCGAGTACGTATTTGTTATTAAAAGATGTATTATATTTTATAAAGTTGGTCCGCTGATGCATAGCCCTTTAACTGTTCATAAAAAGTTTATAAAATTACTTATAAAAACTAAATTATCGTAAAACGTCGTAGTTTGTCGGTTATAGTTCTGTTTTTAGCGATTCTTTCAGTACGATCTCGTAATAAAGTTATAACATATATTATGATAGTTTTAATGAACATAAATTCTGTAATTAATATAAATTTTATAAAAATAGTTTTATAAAAGTATTTTATCGTCGTAAACTCGTAATTAACGTATCTTTTTCGTTATAAATAGATTTTTTTTTTTTTTTTTTTTTTTTTTTTTATTTTTTTTTTTTTTTTTTTTTTTTTTTTTTTTTTTTTTTTTTTTTTTTTTTTTTTTTTTTTTTGTTTTTTTTTTTTTTTTTTTTTTCGAGTTTCTTATCATTTTTGGAATCGTCACGAGACGTATTATTATTATATATGTCCAAAACCCCTGATTAATTCGATTCAAAACTGCCCCCTAAGTATTTAGTTTTCCAAAATGTGTTTAAAACTTGTTTTATGCATTATTTAATTTAGTAGTTTACTTTAAAAACCCTAATAACTATATGTAACATATGTGATACTTATATTAATGTCCATTAGTCCATATATTTTCCATTTGTCCATGATTAACAAGTTTAACAATTTACTTTCTATTATTTTCACATGTGAAGATTAAGTAACCTTATAAAACCCTAATTTAACCTAAACATGTTTATACTTAATCCATAGGTTAACATACTTTTACATTTATTTTTCCATGATATATATGACCATATGACATAAGAATAAGTGCATAAAATCATAAGCATAAATGAAAACTCATTTTACATATTAAAAAGTCCTTAGTGGTGATTATAGCCATAATTAACATATAATACATAAAATAATGATAATAAAAAGTATAAAGGAATTAGGAAGACCTTAGGGATGATGTATGAGATGAGAAATAAATGCTAAACCCGTGTTTAGACTCAAAACCAAAGCTTACAAGCTTATAAACCCTAGATTAGGTTTGAAACCCTAATCTTCCCTTTTCTTCCTTAAATCTTGCAAATGATGAACCAATGCTTGAAAACACTTTAGTATGCCTTAGGATTGATGTGTAAAGGGTTGTATAGATTGTAGGAAAATTTCGTATGGTTTGATTATATGAGCTTATTTGGCCGTGGGTTTTGGCTAGGAAAGGGAGAGAAAGAAAGAAATTTTTTCTAAGTAAAAGGTGTAAGAAACTTCACACATGAAGCTTGGTATTTATAGTGAAAATATCTTATAAACCTAACCATGGTTACTTTCTAACCCATGGTTAGTGAAATGGTTTTTTTTATAATATAATATCTAGATATTTATAATATCTAGATATTTATAATATCTAGATATTTAGGGCAAGTGATAATTCTTGGTCCTATCATCAAAAATTCGGCCACATACTCATATGTATGTTGTTATATTTATTAATTTGAGTATTGGGTATAATCGTGGGTATTTGTTTAGGCGTAGTTAGGTTTTGGAACTTCCGGGAATGCCTAAACGCATTTTATCGTGAAACGTAAGCATTTTACGTAACCAATAAAAGTATGATGAACAAAGTTATTAATTATCCTCATAATAATCATATAACACTTGCTTGATGTAAACATTTAATTGTTTAATGCCCGTTTACATTGTATGATCATTTTCAGTCTACGCGATTTAGCTTAACGATTAAAATTAAAAGCGAACGCGTACGAGAAAAAATAAATAAATAGTGAAATTAAATAGTATTGTAAATGACCTGAAAATACGAAATGTTACAACGGGTGTCTTTTTTTCGGGGTCTGACTTTGGCAGATATCGGGCTATGCTAGATTTTGAAAACTTTGTCCTTCATTTACCATTTGCTGAAAAGGACTTATGTAGTTGAAAATACAAAGAACTAACAAGCCCAAAAGAGGCGAATAATCATATGGCAAATATATATAAACACAATTACACAAGTATAGTGTGACATAATGGAACTGTTGCAGTTTAAATGAGATGTGAAATGATCATGCAAATATGCAAAATACAAAGACAGCATACCTAGCTTCAAAGAAAATCATCATCTTCTTTATTCCATTTGTACATTATCGCCCTTACTTATGGATTAGGTATTTGTACATGGCCAGAGTGGGTGACAGGTATAGATGATCCATTTTCGACAATAATTGAATTAAAATTGCAATTAAGAGAAGAAGTATGAAGGTTACCGGTGTGAGATGAAAGGTGAGAAGTTGCTCCAGTATTCATCATTAAGTGGCCATCAACCCAACCTAAAAGAAAGTAAACCACAAGTATAAAAAATAAAGATAGAAACCCCTTTAAAGAAAATCTCCTAGTTAAATTTTGAAGTGAAAAGATTATGTTTAAAGAACTTGTAAGAAGATGTTACCATGTTGAAGAGGAAGAACAAGGTGAGAGAAAACGCATGGGAGTTTTGGTGAAAAGTGGGAAGAAATTATGGTTGATGGTTGAAATTTGTGGACTACATACATGATCCTTTTTTACGGGTAAAATTTCAATGTCTCTAACGGTTACTCACTATTACAAGCTGATGTGTCAAAATATGGAGTAAAAAAGGAGGTTCCTTTTATAATATAGGTAGATGTAAAAATTGGGATCATGCTTGCGGCTTATTTACTACTGTCGAACATTTTGTTAATCGTAGAATACTACCAAGTTTGACTTCTAGCTACCATATTCTTTTTCCAAAATCCTAAGGCATGGCGGCGATTTGTGATATTTTCTTTTGTAGGAAACATTTTAAATATGAATGATAATACAAATCGAACCAATTGTTAGAAACATTTGGAAATGCACATTCAACACCTGAATTTATCACTCATGTTATGAATGTTAATGTTGTTTATGTATGACGTTACTATAAACCGTCCCATTTTTACCTTAACCCATTTTCTCAACACGTTTGACTCGTTCCTCTTTAGGATTGCTCTAAAGTGTCTTGCCTATATAGTTAGTGTCATGTCTTTTTTGTAAGGATTAATAGCTTATTTTGTGAAGTTAATACTATGATCATGTTATATGTTTCCATTTGACGCTAATATTGAATTGAGTGATTGCTACCAAGTATATATCTAACAACAATAAAATAGTCATAGTGCAAATACCCAGGATTTTTCGCACAATAAAAAGCCAAAAATATGCCCAAAAAATGGAAATGTGTGTCTTTTGTGTCTAATGTCAGGAAAGATTATCAAAGTCAAAAAGAGCAAAAACGAGCCAAAACCGACAAAGAAATTAAAAGACAAGTAACAAGAGAGAATTTGAAGCCAATATCAAAAGCCTAGATCAAGAACCTAGGAGTGGTCAATAAAGTGAAGAAAAGGACAAGGACAAAGGAAAAATTCCACTATTATTGCCCTACAATTGAAGATGAAAAAGACTAAAATACGCCTTGGGCCTTTTTTACAAACAAAAACCCAACAAAAAGCCCCAAAACAAAAGAGGGAAAAAAAGGAAAAAGGGGGAGTGAAGAGAGTATGAAGAGAAGGGGAAGTAGAAGTAAAAAGAGAGCAAGGGAGGAGAGGAGGGAGAGGGAAAAGTTAGAGGAGGTAAGCAAGGTGGAAAAGTAGGCGAGATAGAGGGAGAGTAGAGTAAGGAGGGGGTAGGGGTAAAAAAGGGGGGAGGGGAGGAGGAGGGGGGAGTGAGAGATGCAAAATAGAGGAAGGAAGGGAGGGGTAGGAGGTAAGAAAAAAGGTTTAGATGGAGAGAGAGACAAAAAGGAGAGAATAAGAGAAGAAAGTAAAAGAAGTGTGGAAGAAGAAACAGTAGAAAGGGAAATGAGAGGGAGGGGCCCCGGGTCGACGTGTGGGTTCCTAAGAGGGACGCCGCGGCGTGGCCGTGCTGGTCCTCCTAGTAACGTCCAAGACGACCGCGCGTCGCGCGCTTCCTGGGGAGACTAGCGCCACGAGTGTAACCGACGGCCCTTATGTCCTGTCGTGCGCGCCTCCGTTGAAATCGCCCTCGCAATGTACTCCGACTCCCTCGCTACGTACGTCCCCCCCCTTTCTGTGTCCCCGTACTGTCCACTGTTCTGTGCTGTCAGTACCCGCAACCCCTCTGCCCTTTATCTGCGCTCGTTCTCTCTCATCAGACCGTCGCCACTCTCTTGCTCTCGCCCCCTACTTCTACGGTCCTACTCAGTACCGCGATGGCCCTCACTCCTACCCCCTACGTACTTAAAATGTCCCGTCTACTACTTCGTCCTACTCTTTGCCGCCCCTCGCTATTTCTTTCTGCGAACGACTACCAACCTGGCCATCGTCATGGTGCCCCCCGTTCCCCCCGCTCCCGACAGCCCTGTGCGTCTTCCCCCTCCCCGTACGTAACTTCCTTCCTGACCTGTCTCACTCCTTGGAGTGCGCCGGTGTCTCCCTCTATATGTATCCTCCTTGTTGCACTTTGATCCCCTTCTCCCTTTTAGTGCGCCCTGCTCCCGCGCTACTTGGCTCTCGTAACCTTGATGGCTGCCCTACCGCCGTCCCTCCCGCCGGTTCCTTGATTCCCTTAGTTAGTGCTGCGTTCTCTAGCCTCTAGACTAAACTCCCCCTATCCCCGGTTACTCTACTGTAGGTCTGTATTTGTAGCTTGTAAAGATGGTTGCCGTCTATGTTCGCCTCATTCCCCCTTTACCCTTAACCGATACTATCTCTATAGTTGTGCCCTCGTACCCTCCCAGGCGTCCGACGATGAAGTTCTTTGCCCTTCTCGCCCCGACTTCTACACCTTACGGATTGCTTCTCCTCTCGCCTCCCTTTCGGACATCTTCCTGCGTCGACCCTCCCCACGGTTTCACTCCTCTTCTCCTTACTGCTCTCTCGGATCTCCTCTTAAAATACTGACCTTCGTCTCACGTACCTCCTCCTCTCTCTACCTACTTCTCCTCTCCTGCTGTGCCCCGCGCTTCCACCCCCTTTTCCTGCGCCCCGTCTGCCGCCTCGGTCGGGGTACTTGTACGCTTTTTCTCGTGTACTTTACGCAGTCTAGAGCCCCCTCTCTTCTCTCTGATGGTCGCGGACCGACCTAGTTCTTTGGCCCTCCTTTTCGCGCTCCTCCGATTCCTTCCATTACTATCCCTCTAGTGTAACTCGCTCGTTCGCCTGACGTGGCCCCTTTACACCTACCTAACTCTTATTGTTTGGCTAAATTCTAACCCGCTCTTTGTGCCGACTACTCGTGATGCCTTCTTCTACTCCTCCTGTATCGCTCTATTCGTAAACCACCCCTTCCTCTGGACTCTTTATCCGGCCGCTAGCGCTACGCCGCCTCCCCTCCTTTCCCCGACCCCCCTTCGCGAAAATCACTGCGAGTCTAGGGCGACGCCCGCCCCTCCCTGCGATCTCTGTCTGCACCCCGCGCTACTCGTGTCTCCTGATGTCTCCTATCTACGTCTTCTGGCGCCCGTATCTGCCCCCCGGGTGGCGCTTCCTTTGGCTCTACGGAATCCGGACCCCGCCCCTTCCCCCCTCTGTTACGCTCTTCTACTCCTCCTTCCGCCCTCCCGCGACTACTCGCCGTATAGCTAATCCCCCGGTTTCTTTCTGTTGTGCGCGTGACTAGCTCGGCGCCCGATCGACGTACTCCGCCCCCCTACTGAATGTCTCGTGATGTCTCTATACCCCCGTTGGCTGTCCCCCCTCCCTAGTGCGTCCTCTCCCGCCCCCGCTACGCCCCCAACCCGCCTCGAGGGTCACTTCGACTCCTACCCCCCCTGAACCTAGGTGAATCCTTATCCGCCTTCCCTCCTGTCTTCTTGGTATTCCCTGCCGCTTCACGCTAGCTAACCGCCTCTTTGATAACCCCCCCTATCTCTTTATTACATCCCTGCTGCCGAACTTCTATGTGTGCTTTCTCCTACTCCCCCTACTCCTTGAACGCTAGGCACCCCCGGCCGGCTATCTGTTCCCCCCCCTACCCGACCTCCGCCTAACCTATCCCTGTTGTTGGAGCGTCGTCGCCACCCTTCTCCTTACCCTCTCTCTCGATCGCTCGCCCCGTTGACGCTCGCGAGGCCCTCTCTCTCCGGGCGCCTGACCCCGTGTTGAGCCGCTTAAACTCTTTCTCTTGCGCTTTACGTCTGCGTGTCCATCCGCCCCTCCCTCCCTTGAACCCCCCTCGTCTTTTAGAATCTCCCTCCTCCGACCCGCCTTTTCCTTATCCCTCTCAGCTGAAGACGGCTTTCGATCCTGCCTCGCTAGCTACTATCTCCTCCGTATGTCCCCTATTAACTGGCTAGTGTTGCCCCCCGTCGTAGCCTTCTCTTTTCGGCTCCGACCCTTCGTTCCCTACTCCTTTTCCGCCCCTTTGCCGCTCCTCCCCCACGTACTGGCGCTAAGTAGACCTAGTCCCTTCTTTATCCCGGCCCTTGACATACGTCTACTCTCCTCCCCCCGTCTATCTTCCTACGGTCCCTCTGTTAGCATTCCGCTCTGCCGCCCATCCCGACCGCTCCCGTCTACTTCTTAGTTCTTCTCCCCCTTTGTGTCTACCCTTCCTTATCCTGGCGCCTCTGTCCATTCCTCGTTACCTGTGCGTCCTCTAACACATGACGTGTCGTTTATCCTAACTCCTGCTAATAAGTGGCCCTGCGTACCCCTGCCTGTGTTCCCCTTGTCCCTTCCTCTCTTTTCGACCTCTACCTTTCACTCCAGCGCCGTCCGTCTTTCCCGTCCCCGTACTATCTTACTTTTTTCTACTCTACTTCACCCCCCCGTTCTGCCTCGACTCTAACTACCCCGTCCAGGTCGCGCCCCTCCCGCCCCTAACTGCTATTCTCTTGATCCCCGCTAATGTTGGCAAATGCTGTCTTGCATCTCTCCTCCTCCGTACTGGCTCCCGTCTCCGCCTTCCGCCTCTATACTTTCTTGACGAAGTGCTCTCTCTCTTATTGTCTTTGTACGTATAATTCGTACTGCTGGCCGCTGATCGCTACTTCCTTCTCTCTCCCGTACCGGTCTACTTGTGGATCCCTCGTAGCCTAGCCTGCCCCGTGCGCACTTACTAGTTTCCTCTAACTCGTTCCTAACTTGCGTATCCCCCGTATCTACTCCTTTAATACCGCCTCCCTCCCTTCCTCTTTCACCGTCTAGTAATCCTTTCTAGGCCTTCTTCCCCTCTTCGAACCTATCCTGTTGAGACAGAACCTTCCCCTACTGACGACGTCTCCCCCTTTTAAAAAACAGCTTTCGCCCTCTCCCGTCGCTAATCCCTTTTTAATTCCCCCGCCTCCGGCGCTTCCCGCCCCCGTCGCGTACCCCGACCTTTAGTCTGCTATGATCTCCCTGCGATAGCCTGTTGCCTACCCCGTGTTCTTCCACCTCTTCTCTTCTGTTTTATAGTCTATTTGCGACCTTCCCCTCCTCATGTTTTCCCCGCTCACGAGAAACTCTCCCCGCGGTCCCCCACCCCTTTCCCTAGATTTTTCGCGATTCTTCGTTCCCTTTACTGTTGCTACCCCCTTACCCGTCCTACCCTCTTCGTTTTAAACTTATACTACGTATAGTGTCCCCCCCTTGGTACTCGATTCTAAGCGCCCCTGTCACTCCGGTGTCGTCCTCTTCGCTCTGATACCCACCTCTCACTCGCTTCGTCTCCTCCCGTTCGTGCAACTTTACGATCCTCCTTGGCGGCCTTCCCCTTTTCCGGAATTCTCGGCACCTGCCCCCCGCTGTTCCTCCCTTACTCTTGTCCCCCACTTGGCTTCTTTTGCGCTGGATTCTCCATTACTCTCTGTCTGACGTGACTAAGTCACCGTGTGCTCCTACACAGTACTCCTCTTGCACCCCTAGCCCCTCCCCTTCCCGACTCTGATTTTCGGTTGACCCGCCGCTAGCCCCCACGCCCCCCCTCCTGTAACGTCGACTTCTTCGTAAACTTTTGTCCTAAGCGTTGTTTGATTCTACTCCCCCTCCGCGGGAGCCTATACCTTTGCTATCGACCCCTCTCCTTCCGCTCTCACCCCTACCTCACTTAACGTGGCCCTTCTCACTTAGATCTCGTTATCGCTTCCTCGTGTATTCTCGACTCCCCGTCTACCTCTCTTATCTCTGCTACCCTTTGATGCACCTCTTGTTATATCTTGCCCTGCGACCCTTCACTCTGCCTTTTGCTACTCCGTTGCTCCTAGCCTATCTAACTTCATCGCCGCCCTCTATAAGACTCTTAACTCTACCCCGTCTCGTACTGCCTAACTCTTACCCTCTCTCCCGCTCTCGGACCTATCGCCTCTCTATTCCCGCCGCTTAAGAGCTCCTTTGTTTCTGTCTCCGCGCTTTCTACGCCCCTCCCCCGCTAGCCTGACTTACTCCCTTACTTCTCCTTTATTCCTGCGATAGCCTTGCGCTCCAGTCCTCGAGCTCGACCCCCGCGGGAAAGAGTTTTCCTCTAGGTGAACCCCTTTTTTTCTCACCCTCTAGTGTTTCTTGAACGTGGATAAGCAAGCGAACTGCCCGTCCGCGTGCTGTGTGACTTCCCAGGTCGAAACCCCCTAACGGTGCCCGTCGCCCGCCCAACGCCCCCGGCTGGTAGAGTCGGCTCGTAGACCTGGTGAACTGCGCGCCTACCCGTTCGATCTAACGACGCGTTTGGGAGCCTATTGCGTTGCCTGCCGACCTCTCACTCTACATATGTTTCTCCTCGCGTTTCGCAGCCGTGTAGGCTCGCTTGTTTTTTGTCCGCCGCTTCGTCCTCGCCGTTGCCTGATTGCCCTCTTCTCTCCCCCCCCCGTCCCCGTATGCTCCTGTCCCTCCCCCGTTGCATCACCCCCCTGTTGGTCCCCCTTGTACTGCACGGACTCGCCCGCCGCCTCTTCCCCGACCGCGTACTATTAACCCCGTACCCCGGGGCCCCGTCAACCCCGCTACTGTGACCGCGGCCTATTGAGCCGTTCCCGCCGAGCTCTCTCCCTCCCTGATTAGCCTGGACCCGCCTATACCACCCTTGTCCTCTATATTCGCGTGTGCTTAAGCTTCTTTCTCCCCCGCTCTGCCGGCTGACCCTCCTTACTTTGGTATCATCTCCCTGCTTCGTTGCTCCTAATTCTCCTTTCTCGCTACGCGCTTCCTCTGTCCTGTCTATACTAAGCGTCCCTCTTCTCTCTAGACTCTCTCCTCCTTTCTCAGCGCTACCCCCTAATGTCGTCGTCTCTCTCGTCTTCGTCGGTCTGTCTACCTAACGGTCCTACTTAATCCCCGTGCCCTTAGCCTATCTCGCCGTGATTCCCTAGCCGTTTTACCAATCGTCTGATTCTATTGCTATATACTCCTTTTTGTGCCCCTTCGTCCTTGGTAACGTCTAGACTCGTTCCTCGTCGCCGATCCCCTTACTCTCGCTTCTTTCCGTTCGATTTGGCATTTCTGGCGACGCCCCTCATTTACCTGGCCTCGCGATCGGTCCTCCACGCCCGTTCAGCCCTCGTGCCTCCTCCACCGGGCCATGCGCCCCGGTGGGACGTGTGAAGTTTCCTTCTCTACCTCTTTGCACCCCCTCTCTTCCCTTCGCCCTCTGCTGCATCCCGACTCCTTCGCGGATCGTCCGCTCTTTTCGCCTGCGCCTCGTCTGTTGGCGATCTTTCTCTCCCCTCTCCTACCATCCCTCCTGTCCTCTTGTGTTCCCTCGCCGGTTCGCCCTACATCGCATGTCCTGTGTCTGCTGTTAACCCCTGCCCCCCTTCCACGTTTTCGCCCACGGGATCCTATTATCGTATTCCCCCATCTAAACCCCTGCCTCACTCTGTTTCCGCAATTCCCCTCGATCCTTCCCCTTTCTCCCATTTCTTCCCCTCCGCGTTCTGTCTGTGTCTCAACCGTACTTAATAACCCCGACCTCGCTTGACGCCCACCTTCTATGTTCGCTCTACTAACCGCCTCTTACCGCTTAAGTGCGCTGCCGACGCCCCTCCAGGCTCCGCTATCCGGACTCTCCGAACCGACCGCCCCTCAGTACTTTACGATCCGTTTCTCTTGTCGAAGCATCTAGGCGTCTCGCTCGCGTTGCTGAACCACTCCACCTCCTTCCTCGCCTTACTACTCTGCAACCCCGCTCCTCCCGCCTGATTCTCCCTCTTCTTGCGCCGCCCCCCTGACGCCTGAGCGTCCTAACTCCTGCTCTCACGCTACTTCCGGGACGACCACTTCTCGATCGTATCCCTCGACCGCTATACCCTTAAGCTATATACCCCTGTACGCGTGCTTGGCTCGCGTCGCTGATCATGATACCTGTCCCCGCTAGCCCTTCTCTAACGACTTGGCTGCCCCTTCGCCCTGCGCCGTGTTCATCACCTGATCTATGGCTTGTGACCCCCCTCCTCTCGCCCACCTTTGGATGCCTATTATGGGCTTGTCTACTGTGAATTCTACGCTGAATATCTCTCTGCCGACTCCGAGTCTTATATCTAGTCTGCCGCAACGAGTCCTTCCCCCCCCCCGCCGCCGTGCAACGTCGTGCTATAGGGCCTCCGCACCTATCGCTCCCTTTCTCCTTATCGGTTCCGTCCGACGGCTTACAATCTTCTCGCCCGCTGACCCCTCTTTCTTTGCCCCTCGCGCACCGTTAAGCGTTTCTAAAGCCGTCCCTTCTGGACCGCGACTAGCTACCTCCTCGCTTCCAGTTCGTCCCCTTCTTTTCTGACGCCCGTTCACCCCCTCGGGACGTCGTGCCCGAGCCTACTTACTCCCGCGCCTTCCTCCCTTTTGTCATAGTCGTGTCTCTGGCCCCCCTTGTGCTGTACGTCCCCGTCTTTATAGAGAAGCCCTGGCTTCCCCCCGTACGGCGACTCTGCTCTGACTCGGGTAATGGTTCCTGTGCCGCGGTGTCCTTCGCTTCCTATTTCCGTGCTGATACTCCTCCCTTCGACCTAACACCCCCCCCGGCCTCTCTCGAGACGACCGCCCTCCCTCTCTACCTACGCTGACCTAGCTTCCCGCAGCTCTGGTACACCCGTTGTTCACTCTCGTCGAGCCGAGCTCGAGTCGGCTAGTGTGTCCTTTTATCTGAATATCCGACTTAGCCCCGACTTTCTTCTCGGCCACATAGTCTGGCTTTAGCTGTCTACTACTGTTCTACGGTATCCGGTCTCTACCCTCCCTACCTCTATCTGATCTGGGACCCCTTCCCGTGGCGGGCGGGCACCTCCTCCGTGCCTGATCTCTTGCCCCCTTTATTACGCTATCTCCTTCCCCGACGCTACCTGGACCTCCGCCTCGCGGTTTCCTCTTCTAACCGCGATCTGCGACCTGATTGATGCACCGCTCCCGACTCCCCCCTCCCGAACTCTTAGGGAGTTCCCGGTGCTAGTTGCGTTCTCCCCTTCTCGCCGCCCCGGTCGACCACCGGCCCCTAGTCTCCTCCCCCCGCCTGTCGGCGCCGGGCGCGCGTTCCAGGCTCTCATATTGTTGCCCTCGCCGTCCCCCTACCTTCTCTGGCACCCGTCCGCTGTTTGCTCTCCCTATACTGCCGTTATTCCTGCTTAATGCCTCCCTCCGCCTCGTCGTTAATCGCGTTTCTAGTACCTTTCCACCCTTCGAGCTAAAACCTCTCCCCCTGTCCCTCTGCGTCCCCCGTTAACTATCTACCATTGCTCCCTCTATTTTTGGTTCCCTTCTATCCGCGTTTCACCCTTGTACTACTCCTTTCGAGGATCTCACTCTCTTTCCTCCTTTTCCCCTTTCCCCTATCCCAGTTGTCCCCCCTACGAGCGATCTACTTCCAGGCCTGATTGACCCCCTACCCCCTTCCGCCTCTGCCATCTGCGATGTGATCTCGCACGGCTCTCACGTTCCTACTTACTGATTCACTAAATTCGCTCTATCGTCTGTTCTACTGATGTCACTCTACCCTCTGTGAGCAAACTCTAATGCCGCTCCCCGTCCTTTCGTCGAATTCTCCCCACTTCAGCAGCCTTTTAGCTCGCGCTTAGTACGTTTCCGCTATTAGCTTTCTTCCGGATCTATACATTCGCAAACTCCCCTAATGCAGTGTACCCCGTGCTTCTTTTGATTTGCCTAGGTACCGTTCGGCCCGCCTCTTACAGTCTCACGTTCGACCCCCCGACCTCCATTTCGCCAGCTCTAACTCTCTGCGTCGATTTCATTCCCTCGTCGCTCCTCTAATAGCTTTGCTTGCCCGGTCCCGACACCGACCCCTACATCCCCTTCCGGCTCTGCTCTACCTCTACGCTCGTCTGCGGCTGCGCCCCCTTATCTATCCTCTGCATTTGAACGTTTGACCCCATACTCTGTCCCTCCCGTCTTTTTCTACGACTCACCCGCGCGGTCGCGACTGGTCGTAAACCCCCCTCCCGTATGATACTTACCTTCGCTCTTCTTCCTTGCTCTTCCTCCTCTCACACGTGCAGACCGTTCGCGCCTCGTCCGCCTTCTTAATTGTCTGACCACTTTTTCCCCGTCTTTTCTCTCGTACAAATCTCCTCCTCTACTTGTCTTACCGCCTCTCTTGCGCTGCCTAGACTTTCCCGATCTTTTACTAACCTTCTTCTTCATCGCCACCCTTCACTTCTCGCCTCTCATCTTCGTCTAGGTCTCCTCTGAGCCGTTTGCTGTGACCACTTCGCCATACCCTAACCTCTCCGGCTATCTCCCCCCCTTTCTGATGCTGGTCCGATCTAACGCTCCCCCCGCTCTCTTTTTCGGTGCCGCGACTGCCTGGCTCTTTCTTGAGACCGAAACTGTTACTACTGCCTCGCCGACTCAGCCTGCGGGGTGGCTTATAGACTCCCGCCCTGCCTCGGCTGCTCCGCTTTTTTACTTGCCCCCTTCGAACGGCGGCGGCCGCACGCGGTAATGATCCCCGATAATCCTTCCCGCTTCTTTGCCCTCCTTGCTGACTGCCTGCATCCTACGTCTCTGTACCCCTCGCTTCTTAATCTTACTGTTACTCTCGCCTCTCCCCACGGCTTTCGTTGAATTCGCTTCCCTGCTTACCTCGTTAACTTGTCTCCGCTCTGCTTCTGCCCGCCGCATCCAGCGTCGACTCTACCTCGAGCTTCTTTCCCTTTTACTTGCGACTAACTCTTCTCGTTCCCTGTCACCTTCTACTCCGTCGTCTCCCACTTGAACCGGCGAATCTCGCCGCTTTACCTCTGGTAGCTGTACCCTCTCCACGTGGACGGTATCCCAATCGGACCCCGTTCCTCTGAAACCTCGCGTCTCTCCCCCTGCGGACGAAGAACACGCTTGACGTTCACGGTATCCCTCGGCCCGTCCCTAATCTCTTCTTTCTACCCTTTCTCAGTCTGCCTGTCTCGCCCTAACCTCTAGAATAAATAAATCATATATGTATAAAACCACA
This sequence comes from Tanacetum coccineum, assembly GCA_026074375.1. Classification (NCBI taxonomy): domain Eukaryota; kingdom Viridiplantae; phylum Streptophyta; class Magnoliopsida; order Asterales; family Asteraceae; genus Tanacetum; species Tanacetum coccineum. Next base: position 69,156 of record BQNB010009162.1, read on the forward strand.
TTATAGGATTAAAATAGTCCTGGCCCGGCTGCGCTCTTATGTACCGGCGTTGTTTCCGCTATACCGCTCTCTGACCTCCGGCCATCCTGTGGATCGAAGCTACATAGTGCCTTGATTGTCTCTGCTAATCTCTTTGGTACGGCTCTCCCGGGTGACCTGTCTTACCTTATGAACCTTGTTTCCCCCCCGCGAGCTCTCGACTCACTAACCTATACCTATCACTACTTCGGTGCTTCAACGTGGGCGACCCCCCTACTGCCTGACCGTTTCGTGCCTGCCCTTCCTCGTCTTCTCCCTCCTCGCTTCTCTAGCCTTAGCTGACCGCGCCCTGAAACACTGAGCGCTGCTTAGCCGTTCTTCTCTCGCCCTCCCCCCCCAACTCCGACCTTCCCTTTAATCCTCCCCTTTCTGTCTGTCCTCGGAGGAACCCCCCTTTACCCGGCCTTTTCTCACTATACGTCTCCTTTCTCACTCTCCGCTCGAATAGCCGACGCGCGTCTTCATGCCCCCTAGGTCCGGTTCATTCTCCGCCCTGCCGCTCTCCCGACTGTCCGGTGCTCCCCCGCGTTCGTAATCGCTGATTCCGGAGCCATGGCGACCCACTGCTCCTCTACTTGAGTACCCGACTCGTCCGTCTCGCCCTCCTGACGTCGCTTCCCTCCCTCGTTCTAATGTCTATGCCACTTTTATTTCCTGCTCTCGAACTGTTGCCTCCCACTCTGCCCCTCCTTCCGTCATCGTGTAAGTGTCCATACGCTGCTGCTAGCCCGGTGACTTACCCTCTTTCGCCGTGTTCTTTCGCTCACTCGCGTTGTTCACCGCCGTAACTTCTTCTCATATGCTTCTGCCTACTCGGACCGGGATAAAGATCCTACGCTTCTCCGCGCTCCCCGTAACGTAATAGCAGTCACTACTTATAAGACGCTGCCCCCCGTCTCCCTTCCCGCCTCCTACTAGCACCCTTTTGGCGTACCGTCCTACTGTCTCGGTCTACCCCTACGCCACCTCTGACCCTCCGCGTCGATGGCTTTCTGTGCCTTGCGTCCTTCCCCCGACCGTGATTTCCGTAGATCAACCCACGAGTTACTGTCCTGTTTGTCTCCTCTCTCGCCTGCCCCTTCTGTGTCGCCCCTCGTGCGTTCCTCCGACGCTTTCTTTACCCCCCAACCCCTACGCGTCTTGAGACTGCTTTCCCCCCTCTTCCTTCCCTACTAACTTGATCCCCCTACGGCTAACCCCCGTCTTACCCCGGCCCCCAATGCTGATCACGTTTGCCACGACTCTTCGCCTTATGTACCCCCCCCTCACCGGTTACTATCTCCTTTTTCGGTGCGTCTACCCGCGTGTCATACTACTGCACGACGCCGGCCCCCGCCCCTCCTTTCTCCTCGCCTTACCGAACGACCTGACGCACTGTACCCCGTTTTCTTCCCGAGCTTCTACCTGAAACTTCGCCGCCGTCGTAGAGTGCTCACTACTTCATTTTTCCCTACCCCGGTCGCTCCTGAGTATTCCCTAGTCTCGTTTTTGCGGCCGCTACTTTCCTTGACCCCCCCCTCTCCCGTCCCGTTCTTCTTTCGTAGCTACCCCGCTGGCTATCCTCACCCCCTATCGCCTGCTTCCTTGACCTTCGTGCTACTCCTCACTCCCTCTTTGGCTGCTTAACTTACTTGTCTCTCCTATCTTAGACTGGTTGTCCTGCTGATTCCTTCCTACATCTGTTCTTTCGCTGCTCGACTCTCCTGAGTCGCCTGCGCTCCCTGACGTTTCTCTCCCGCTGCAACTCTCTTCCTCCTGCCTACCGGTTCGCCGCCTATCTCACTCCCTCCGACCTTCCCCCGGACGGCTTCCGACGGCTTCTACCCCCTCCCCCGCTGATGTATTCTGACCCCTCTCTGTTATATCGCCCGCCCCGCTGATCCCCTCAACCGCCTATTGTATTCCCGCACCTCTCTCAATTGCCCTCAGACCTGCCGACTCGCTTCCTTCCCCCGGGCCCCTGGCAACATACGGATCGTAGCGTGTCGTGGCCCACGGCGCGTCCCGCGTCACTCGCTTCCCCCCTCTGGAACCGAGGTGCCTCGCAAATAGCTTGCCTCGCTGTTGACCCTCGATTTTGTATTATCCATCGCTCCGTCGTGTCCGGGTCTAATCGCAAATCCCCTTTGCACTCTCCCTTTCCCTATTGATCTTCGCTGCCTATCTTTCGAATCTGCCACCCCGCCTCCTTCTTATTTGGAGTTCTACCGCATCTGATAGTATTTACTGTACTGACGTCCTCTCCAGACGTGCTTCCCTCGAGTGGACTACCCTCTGTCTCTTGTCTCTAGAACCCCTCCGGGCTCCTCCCGCCCCTCTCTACCTGCGCTTGTTCGCCCGTCTGGAGCGGCCTGGCCCCTTTTTCCCCCGGTGACCCCTGTCCAGCACCTCGCCCCGTTGAACCTCTTGGGACCTTATCGCCTAGTCTGTGACTATCTCCTTTCCACCGCAGCTCCCTCGACTCTCCAAGTTCCTATTTTGTCTCTGCTGCCCCCCTCTGTAAGTTAGCGCTCTCCTTCCCTGGCGCCCGCTCCCCGACGACCGTCCCCCTTCTAAACCTGTGCTCTCCCGGAGTCTACTGCCTGGCCTGTCTTGGCTCCCCCCTAGCGTCGGTGTGCTCACGCTAAAACTTATGCACCGCGAGCCCCGTATCGCTATGTGAACGTACCCGTAACCGCCCGCTCTTAGCCTATTGCGTCGCTAATATTCCCCCTGACGATCCATCGTCCGTTCTCCTTTTTAACGATGCCGTTTACGTCCCTTCATTACACGTCGCTCCACCCTCTGTCTTAGCTCCCCGCCTTACGACCTTCCGCTTCTCACCACCCTCTTTCTTTTTACTCCCTGTTAATACAGCTATACGCTCTGTGCACTTCCTCGACTCTATAGACCCGCGCTGTTTCTCGATTTCGCTCGTGCCTCCCCTCCACCGCCTCTCTCTAGCTATGCGGGCATCGCCTTCCCCTGCCGTCTCTCTTGGCGGCCCGAACACTGCCGGACTTCTTGTGCTGCCTTCTAGCTTTCCTTTCGGCGCTGTGTCTGAACCTACTCCGGTTCCGCTGTTCGTCTACCGCGCCTGAAACCCCCTTCCGTTTCACGTCGCTTACCCCGTCTTTTGACTCTCCCCCCTTTACCTCCACACTCCCTGTTTCCGAGTCGCTTTATTCTTTTCTGCTGCGTCCCCTAGCCCCTAGCCCCTTGTTCGAGCTCTACCGCAGGTATTAACTACCCGATACCTAAACTTTCTACGCGGGTCCGATCTTTGACTCCCCATCCCCCGAACTACCCAACCCTTCTCGTGCGTTCAGCAACCAGTCCTACCTGTAGTCATGTACCCCTCTCCTCGTTCTCTTTGGCGACTTTCCCCTTTTCTCACCTACGCTCCCCTCTCTTCCCTTGTTTCTCCCTTATGTCATCCTTGCCTGTCGGGTCGCTTGATATCTTCTGCCCCGCCCCGGCTCTCCTTTCTCTAACTTATATCTGTTCTTCACCCCTGCGGCGCCTCTATTTAGACCCTACCGCGCCCCCTGAACCCCCGCCCGTCTAGCCCCCTCAGAGTCACGGACTCTCTCTCTTCTCGCATCTATTTTTATCGAAAACCGCTCCCCGTTCCGCACGTCCTAACTATATTACTCTTCCTCTCGACTTCAGCCGCACCGCTTGCCTACCCCCTCCCTTCGCCCTTCGATTCCTTGTCTAATAATGCCCCCTTCTACTGTGCCCTATATCTTCCGTCTATTTTCTCCTTGTAGTGCTCAACCGTTCGTAGCGTCCCGCCCGGCCCATTATCTCCCGTCTCCGATATTTTGCCTGGCTATCGTTCCCCACTGCTGTTTCGATGTACCTATCGTTCGGAGTGCCTCTATTGATCTAGCGGAACGTACGCCCTGATCTAAGCCTCCTTTCCCGGAGCTTTTTCATTTTCTTTCTCTCCCCCTTCCTCCCCTTCTCCTTTATCCCCCTTACCCCGACCCCCTACTCCCCCCTGGATTCTCCTCCTTCCTCCGGATAGGCTCTACAATTCTACCCCCGCGCTCTCTTGTTACCCCCGTCCTAGTTTACTCGCTCTTTATCCCCTTCCGTCGCCGCGTGTTTCTCACCTTCCCCGATTCCTTTGAGCCGTCTATGGGCTACGCGGCTTTACTTCGCACCCCGTGCGTTGTCCTCTTACTTACTTCCGTATCCTTGCTAACCGACCTAACCCCCTACGCTTTCCCCTCTTCCTTATGTCTTACCTACTCCGCCCCCCGGCTGTACCCCCCGTTCTTCAGGTCTACCGTTCTATGTCTCGCTCTTTTGACAGCTCTACCCGGCCTCCCCTTAAGGCCGCCCGAATGCTTACGGACGCCGACATCTCTCTTTCCCGACGTTCGTTACGTCCTAACTTACTCGCCCTTTCTGCCTCTTCTCGGCGACTTCTGCTTGCTTCTTACTTGTTTGCTTATCAATCTTTTCGCGTTCCCTTCGTCCGACTTTTCCCGACCCCCGTATCCTGCCCGGATGCCCCTACCTTGTCCCCTCTACTTTAATGTTGTACCGTAGATCCTATGCGGACGTCGCTTTCCCTTACGTCCTCCTAGTATCTGTACTACGTGATTTCAACACTTGGTCTTCCGCGCTGCTCCCGTTCCCTGTTATAGAACTCGCTTTCCCCGTGCCCATTCGGCTCCATTGCCCGATCTCCTCTCTCTGCCTCGTTACTGTTGAGAACGCGGCGTGGCGATCTTACCGTCGCGCTACTGTCGCCTGATACCCCCCGGCTTCGACTCCGTTCTCTACGGTTCTTCCCCTACCCTCAAGCTTAACCAATCTTAATTCAATAAAACAATAAAAAAAATCAAAAACCATTTCCCTGTTTATTCTAAACACAAGTGCTAGTAATTGTTCAAATCCAAAAGTTGAATTTAACACTACATTTTTCAATAAGCAAACACAAGGACTGATTGTGCAAAACACGCCAATGTTTCAAACACAAAACGCGGCAACTTTTCCCCTAACTTTTTTCTACTTCTTTTCCCGCCCAAAACCTGAAACAAACCCAATCTTCCCTAAATCCTTTCCCGTCTTTCCCAAGTTCACTTTACCTCGTATTTACCCACCTCCACGTCATTTTTATGACGTGGCAGCATCCTATTGGTTCGAACACCTCACCAAAGAATCCAATGGTAAGAATCCAAGAAAAAGTGAACAAAGCGCTGTTAAGGAGTGGAAGCTCTCATTATTCTCATCAATCTTTCTTCATAAATAGAAGCTTAAACATTCAGAGTTTAGTTAGTTTTTTTTTAGAGTTAGTTCATTTCATTTTAATTTTCTCTTTTCAATCTTACGTGTACTATTCATTTTGTGAATTAAGCCTTTTAAACTTTCGAATGTCATTTTGTCCTTTTCCTGTTGTTTTAACTTGTTTTCTTCTTTTAAAAAAGCAATAAAGCAAGTTTAATTGTGTTTGAGTTTAAGTTTTCATGTAATAAGCTGAATTTAGCTAATAAGCTTGAAATAAGCTCCATTTAGCTTATTCTATTTTCTTTTGTTCTAAAATTGTTCTAATATTGCTAAAAGTTTTTTTAAATACTGATTTTGTCTATTATAGTTATCAAAATGGTCATTTGAATTCAATTTGGATCAATATTGAGAGCATTAAGGAGTAATAAGCTCAAGTCAGCTTATTGAGCTTTAAGCTCTTGGTTTAGAGGCTAGGAGCCATTAGGTTTACGATTTAAAGCCACTCACTCAGAAAGAGTGGCTAGTTCTGAGACTACATAAATTTCAGGTTTCATTCTCTATATTTCACTCTAGTATTAGAAGCTTATTTTAGTAGCTTATTGCCTTGTCTTTTTTATGTGCTTAAATCTGTTCAAATTAGCTTAGTTAACATAGATATGCAAATGTTTTAAGCTGTTGTAGTTAGAATTTATAGAGATTTCAAGTCTTTAATTCTGTCAATTAGTAGAATAAGCTAGCTGATAAACTAGCTTATTCCTTTTAATAAGCTTTAGGTTTTAGAGTTTAAATAGCTTAAATAGGTTAGTTAAAGATTGAGTAGATATAAGTTTTTAACAGTTTTAGTTTTAAGTTAGATTTTAAATGAAAAATTAGTTTGGACAGTATAGTTAACTAATGTTTGGATTAAGGTGTATTTGACCTTTAAAGTCAACATGATTCTGTCAATTCACTTTACACAGCTGAGATTTTCAAAGTAAACAAGTTTTGCAAATTAGTTTGTAGTGTTTCAAAATTTATAGCTTAAAAAGCTTGTTCTAGCACCAGGACAGTTTGTAGTGATAAGTAGTTTTAGACTTAAGAGATTTCATGGCATTTTAGAATTCAAGTTTGGTTAGAGTACACTTAGATACATTTAGCTAGAAGATTCATAAGTTCTAAACTGGAAATTTAGGCCTGCACTTAGGAGTTTGTCAAGTATATCAGCAACAACAGTACTTACTCAGTAAGTACTGCTGTTGCTAACCATTTTTCTAGCTTCTTTATAGCACTTAAAATTAGGAAGTAAGAATTTAGTTTTAAGCCATTTTATAGTACTCCATTAGCTTAATATAGATCATATTTTAAGTTTTATTTTTGAGCTTTTAGTCTAGCTTATTTGTACTTGCAAAAGTAGTATAGCAGCAGCTTAGAGTTCTAGCTTAATTCTTTTAGATTTTTCATTTCTAGTTGTAATCTTTAAAATCCTTTTATCTAGGTTTATTTCATAAATATAGTATAGCTTATTTCCAAATTTTTAGTTTCTAGAATCTATATTTGTACTAGATAGCTTATTAGGAATAACTTAATAATATACATAAGCTTGAACCTTTACTTTTCAAGAACAATTTCCTTGTTAATCTTGTTAACTTTCAGCTTATTGCTTTTTAGAAATACTTAGTACACAATATAAGCTTCTTATAACTTCTTTTGGTTTTAATTTTCATTGAGTAATAAGTAAAAGATTAAAAAAGCTAAAATTTTAAAGCAAATCCTTAGTTTCTGTGACACAGTATAAAAAGCTAAGTTTCTAGCTTATTCAGTTGATAAAAGTTCACTGTGGCTTTTATTAAAGTTGTAGAGTAAAAGCTCAAGTACAACTTTAATAGTTTAAAGTTTTAGCTTATTTTCATTTTATTAAAATAAGTCAAAAACAGCATAATCGTAGGTCTTTTTGGAAACTCTTTAAATATCAAAGGCTGCTGTTTTAAACTAGAGTGGATTTTTTTTTTAATTTCTCCCGCCTACCCTTTACTTCATTATTTGCACCTTTCTACCCTGACTTTTTATTAAATAAAATAAATTTAATATTTTCAAAATTAGTTTTAATACAAATTAGGTACGAGGTATAATTGGCCAAATAGAGTTCAATTGGTGTATAAAAATTGGCAGTTTTGTTCCATTTGATTCTGCACCATTTTTAGTAGTTCAAAACCATTTTTTCTTTATTTTTTCCAGTAAATTTGTATTTTCTAAAACTTAAAATAGATTTTAAGTAATTTTTCTTATTTCTTAAAAAATTCATAGAAAATAGAAAAATGTTTTGAATAAATCTATTCTTTTTCCTAAAATATTTCATTTTTAATTTCTATAATTTTTGAAAAAATAAAAATAAAATTTCGTGTTAATTTTTAGAAACAGTTTAATTTTAGTAAGTCATTTTTCTTTAGAAATTCATAAAAATTCAAAAAAAGTAAAAAATTCTAATTCTTTTCCTAAAATTTTCTTTTAAATTTGTGATTTTTAGATATTAAGAAATTTGTTAAAAGTATTGCGTTAAGATTTTAATTTTCAGTTTTAGCTCACGATTTTAAATTCACTGTATTGTTGAATTAAATTTAAATTTTTCGTATTAGATAAACGTTTTTATCCTTATAATTGTTTCTATAGTTTTAATTTGCTATAAATGCATATATAAATTCCAAATCCAAAAATCCTTTATTCAATTCTTGACAGAATCCCGAATTATCCCGAATTTCAAATCACGACTTCGTTGGGAAACGACCCGAGAAAAATACTTCCCTTAAAAATATTCATAGTGTGTTTTCCTTAAAGTGATATTTTATCCTTTTATTTTTCTCTTTTTTGGAAGTAATTTGGGAAAGAATATCACTGATAAATACTATATATATATATATAAATTTGACAGTGTTACACAACGCATACTAAAAATTTGGCGCCGGATGCCAAGGGAAGACGTGAACGATAGTTTTGAGCGATAATCGTTGAAGAGAAGTTTTGAAGACCCTTCCTTTTTGGAAGTTACTTTGCTATTTTTTATAATAATACAAAACGTTCATTAATTCGATTCCTATCGAATTAGTTAAAAACAAAATAAACAAATTTGGATACTAGCTATCCATCTAAACCAATACTCCAATAAAAACAAAATAAATCGAGAGTTACTTGCGAGTACGACACCTTCGAGTTAACAAACTATAAGGGATTTTAAGGATAGGTGAAGCTACTTAGCTAAGAAGCCATTGCGGCTTACGCTAAGCCTTAATACCGCTCTCTTGCGTACTCTTGGAGACTTATCGTGAAGCCTTGGTAATTAACGGTTGGCCTAAAAAATATTTTACTTTTTGTTTTCTTTCCTAATAAATATACTAAAAAATTGTAATTTTCCCCAAAAAATAATCTCTTAATCCAAATTCTTCTTTGTGTAATTTTCACCATGCATGCGCACTCGTTCTTACCTTGGAATCCACAAGATCCGAAAGAGGTAATTCCGTCGACTTCTCAGCACCAACAAGAGGCAATCCCTATTGTTATAAGTTTTCCTATTCAAATGGCCGATGACCGACCTACTGGCCGAGCAAACCTTCAAGCTCCCCACCGGGGGTTTGAAAGTGTTATAGTTTACCACCCATCAATGCTCAAAATTTGAATTAAATCCTCTCTCATTAATCTGTTCAAATCGAATTTTTCGAGGAGTAAATGATGAGTGACCTAATGCTCACATTCGTCATTTTGAGAGCATAACCAATTATCAAAGGTACCCGGATGTACCTATAACACCACCATCCAAACTTCTCTCTTTTTCATTTTTATTTTTTTTATTTTTTTTTATTTTTTTTTTATTTTTTTTTTTTTTTTTTTTTTTATTTTATTTTATTTAGTTTTTTTTTTTTTTTTTTTTTTTTTTTTATTTTTGTTATTTTTTTTTTTATGTTATTTTTTTTTTTTTGTTTATTTTTTTTTTTTTTTATTTCATTATGTTTTTTTTTTTATTTTTTTTTTATTTTGTATTTTTTTTTATTTTTTTTTATTTTTTTTTATGTTACTGTTTTTTTTTATATTTTTTTTTATTTTTAATTTAATTTATTTTTATTTTTATTTTTTTTTATCTCTTGACGGGGTTGCCAAAATGTGGCTTGACAAAGAACCCCCGAATTACTAATTCTTACATTGATGACTTTAGTGTCCTAAGATCATCAATTTCTTCTTCCACCTTCTAAGCATTACCAAGCTTCGAAATGAAATTACGAAATTCCCGACAATTGCTCAAAGAATCTTTCTTTCTTCTCCGAAGCTTGGGAGCGTTTTCAATGAACTTTCTAAAGGAAGTGTCCTCACACGGGTTTTCACTCATGCACCAAATAGACACATCTACAATATCGATGAGACTATAAAAATCAAATTCTCTTAATTTTCCGCTGCCGTGGCAATTTTCTCTACAAAAGGTCCAACCGAAGGATACAAATAAGAGAGAATAAAGCCAAAGTTAGATGTTCACTGGACCGCCATGAGCAGCAAGAGTACGAATGCTCCTACCATCTTCTACTAATTCCTTCATCATCTAACTTCGAATTTCCCAACAAATGGTCAGTGGCATTAGAGGATAAGATGACTTTGACTTTTAAGAATGAAATGAATGAGATGAAAAATATGATGAACGCTCTTGTTGTGCCTACCTCCCTTCCGATTAAAAGCGGTGGAGGAAAGTGGAATCTACTTGTGGGTAGTAATCTAGTTATAATGTGTGCCCAATGACTAGAGAGGTTATGAGAGTATCCGTTTATCAAGAAATTTCCAACAATTTCAACAAACCGCTTCGTTGGTAACTTTGTTCAAAATGGAAATTCCGGATACCGTCCTCCCAACTTAGCAAACCAAATAAGACCACCACTTTACTCAACCCAATCCCCAAGCTTCTAGACCTAACCAAGGATACAATGTAACCAAGGTATAATAGACTAGGAATGTGAACCAAACAATCAAATTAAACAATGAGCAAAACTCGGGGGCTTAACACAACAACTCAAGCTATCAAGCCCCCGAGTACACAATCTGGTGACTTATGCTAGATTAGAGGCTTACACACAAAAGCAAAGATGTTACTTTGAATAATATTGCAAAAGAATTTTGAATGATTTCAAAACGGGGATCAACAAGATTTTCAAAATGACTAAGGAATTTTCAAAAATATATAACTTAACATGTTTCAAAAGCAAATGGGAATTAGACAACAAATGCATCGGGTTCGTGAACTCTCCAAGTAAATACTATACCTAATCCTAGAAATGAAGTTTCCAACACCCCCAAGAAGAAGATGCTATCACTACAAGTAGTGGTTTACTATGATGAACCATTACCTCCTATGCCTCCATCCTTATGTCAATCCGGACAATTGAAGGATGGTAAAGGAAACTGAGGTGACAAAGACCAATCAAGGCAACCCACAAATCACAAAGTACCGCAAAGTCCAACCTCCGTAGTTCAAATCAAGGAAAAGTCCAAAATAAGGAAAAAGAACCCATTGTTATGACTATAGTTATTAATGAACCTTTCAAGACAAGACAAATTTGCCTATCCTTCAAGAGTTAAAAAGGAACAAGAATCGTGAAAAGAGATGATAACTTCGCTCAAAGTCTCATAGAAATCTTCCGTGATCTTCACTTTGACTAGCTTTGCGATGCACCTTTCCACATCCCAAATTTGCCTTAATGGATCAAAAAGTTTTAAGTAAGAAGGACAGTTGATTGAGATAACAAAGACACCAATAATGCTAATTGCTCCGGCGGTCATCTCAAAAAGCTTCCCCGAAAAGCTTGGTGACCCAGGACGATTTCTCTATCCTTGTGATTTTGGGGAGTTTGTAATCATTTGCTCTAAGCGGATCTAGTGCAAGTATCAATCCATGCCCTTGTCTATGTGAAGAAACTTGGACTTCCCGACCTCATAAAGTCTATTATGCGTTCTAGAATTAGCCACGTTTATGACAATACTAAAAAACCCCTCGGGATAGCCGAAAATGTGTTCGTTAAGGTCGGAAAATTCTACTTCCCGGTCGATTTTGTGATATTAGACTTTGTTGCGGACCCCCGTGTTCCTTTGATACTTGGTAGGCCTTTCTTAAGGACCGCACGGTCTAATTGAATGTCTACGGGAGAGTATAGTATGATAAGGATGGTATAGAAAGATAGTTTTTAAATCCGACGGTCCGTCAAGACAAAAGTCAATCCACATGATAGACATCTAAATGACCGGTTTCAAATATGGTTTGTGAACCTGAGAGAAATGATTATTTCTTCTCACAACCTCTACTATTAGTTACAGAGTTTTTGACTCTCTTTGGGAGAAATTGATCAAACAAAAGGAAGAAGTTAAGAAAATATCTGACCCAGTTGCTAGAAGAAGGGCTTGTTTTACATCGAATTTAAAGAATTTTAGAATCATTCACCAAGGAAAAGTTATTCATTCACCTCAAATTGCTTCCGTAGGTTCAATTTCACACATCTTTCCAAACAATAATCTTGAGGACTCTTTCAAAATGGGGGATGAGGATTTTAACTTTATTCCAAACAAGGAATTAGCCAAAGAAGATCTAATTCCAATCCCAAGAGAGTCCAAAATTGGAAAAGAGTATGATTTTCCTCTTTGTGATGATTTTCAAAGTTTCAAGACTTTTTCAAAAAATAAAATAACTTACCACTAAAGAGTGAAACTTAAAACGCCAATATTAAGGAAAAACGACTCAAATCTAACACAACAAATAAAGAAAGAAAAAAATATAAAAGTGAACCAACCTCTCTTGAGAAAAAATATGATTTTCCCTCTAGAAATGAACGAGTCAATTCTAAGGTAGGTATGTTCATAAGGAAACACTTAAGAGTTATTTGAACCCGTCCATATTGAAGACGACGAGGAAATCATTTCTATAGAGGTATCTAGACAAATTTCTCCGAAAGTTAATTCTGAACCCTCAATTGAGTCTCCAATTTTATCTTCTCCTAGCATCTCTTCTTCAGAGGCTAGTGAGTACTCTCTGGATGACTTTGATAATGATGATGATCTCTTTGAGATGGATTCTAACAATGATGAGTGGAAAAGAATTTTGTATGGAGAGGATTTTGAGAGAATGGATTCTGATAGTGATAAAACCAAAGATTTTGACAAATCAAGTTCAAGTGTTTTTAAGAGCTTAAGTGATGAATTTGAACCCAATGTTCAAGTTAATTTTTGAAGGAATGATTTGGTTTGTTATGAGATTTACATTTAATAGATTTTTTATTCTCAACAATCAATGAGGAAAAAGTTTTTTAACCCGGGATCCTAGTTGATAAAGAACTCTAAAGTTCTGACAAAAAGTTTTACCCCCCTGCCCACGCCGTTCTTCATGAAATATTAGACCATTGACCAGTGAAAATTTTCAAGTTAAGCCTAAGAATGATATTTTGAACCCTAAGGTCTTAGTTTTTGATCCGGGTATTTTTGATAATGTGCTTACAAGGAAGAGTTTTTTAACTCTTAAGATTTTTAACCCATCCTCAATTGTCTCACCTTTCATCCGTACTAATTCTCTAGTTTGGGGAAGGATCCGTCCTTCGGAATTTCTTCACCCTCATTTTTTTCCTCCATAATGAACCTTGTGATGATGAGTCAAGCTAGGGGACTCGTTAATAAAACAAGCGCTTCGTGGGAGGCACCCCATGCTTATCCTTTTTATCTTCTTTCTATTTTTTTCTTTGCTTTCCCAAGGACAAATCCATCTGGGTCGTGTATAGCTTTGTAACACGGTGAACAAAAACTAAGTCGTTTTAAGTTGTTTTTGAGCTAACAATGCAAATGATAAGAGGAGGCTTGTTCTCTTTCGTTCTTGTTGGTTGTTTGTGATGTTTGTCTAGGTTTTTCGGATTTTGGAGGATTCATGGTTCAATATTATGGAAGAACAAAGCAATGCCCACAATTTCCATTGATGGTCTCCAATCTTCTCTTCATAAAGTGGGAAATCTTATATCCTTGTCTTTATCGAACTAACATCTATAACTTTTGCATGACCCTTAGAATTTTGTAATGAAATTCCTTATTGAACCCTATTTTTCAAACACTTTGAGTACAATGTTTTCTTTTAGTTTTGGGGAAGGATATCATCGATATTGACTTGCATTTCAACCAACCTTGTTTTGAATCTTTTTGAATTAACCTTTTTAGAGAAAACAAAAGTGAAAATTTTTAATTTTTGCTTGCAATAGATGCTTTAGTTTTGAGAAAAACACCACTTTATGGTAATCCCTTGGAGAGAAATATGAGTTAATTTCGACTTGAACGGTGAAAATGCCCTTCAGTTCTTTAAACCTACCTTTTTGTGGGCTAAAGCTTTCACAAATCCCTATTGCAATGGATTTTAAAAATGTGAAGAACAAGAAATGAGTAGTTAAATATAAGTTATTTGCTAATCAAGGTTAATTATGGAAAACCTAAAAGCTATATGAATGATAGGTGTCTTTTACTCCCACACGTAAGCTCTTAACACACCAAAATCATTACGTGCTCATTTTAATTTAACTAATCAACCAATGTCGTTAGAAAAAGTCTTACATTTGAAAAATAAATCATTGATTATGATAAGTAAGATTTTTTGGTTTCATATTTATAAGTTGATTTTTCCTAAAGTGAAATTTCCGATTCATCAAAAATATAATTAATACAAAAAGAATGCCAATTGAAGCATTTTTAATGCAAAGCATTATTTCGAGCCAACGAACATTCGCAAAAATAGAATAATAAAAGCTATATATAGTTTTAATCGTTGGCGTATTCATGTTGAGAGTGAGACCACGGATAGGGACGGCAACTAATGGATTAAAACTATGATACGGGGAATCAAGGTCGATAGGCATTCATCACTAGGGAGCGTCGGCCTAGGTGGTGAATTGCCACTTAAGGGACTTATGGATTCTAGGCCTTTGTAGGAAAAAGGTGTTGTTCAGCGATAACCCCACAAAGTAGCAGCGAGTGGGGGTTCCGACTAAGAACACCGCGGATTGATTGATGCGAATCCGATTTGGTTAGAACGGCCTAAGTAGGGTTTTCGAACATAAGAACAACATTCCTATTGAAAATTTTTTTTTTTATAGTAAATGTGAAAATAAAAGAAAGGTTAAAATTTCATTTTCTAAATCAATTTAAAGTTTGTTTTCCCAATTTCTTTTAGCTTTGAGTCCCGAGGTTATCTATGTTATTAACATTTAAGCTCACAAGCTTAAGTGTTAAAGCTTAGATGGATTTCAACTATAAAGAAAAAAATTGATCTATGGTTGAGTTAAAAGAGATGCACACATCCTTAAACATATAATTTATTCTTAGGAGTTTGAAAAGTTTCACAATTGTAATATAAGAGCTTAACCCAATTGGATTTATATTGACAATGATCATGTTTAATAGCTTTGTATTAGGCGTCTAGTGAAAAGTAGGGAAGACGAATTATTCCTCTTTGGTGCTCTATTAATCGGAGTTAGGCCTAATTTCAATGAGCCTAAAAGTTGCAAAATTGCAATGATTGCCATTAATATGTTTCCATGAGATAAAATATTGAGAAAAAACTTAAGATGTTTTAAAAAGGTGATTCAATAAAGGTGAAAACAAGGGCATTTTGGAAACTTGTTTGTCTACAAAGTGTACACTTAATAAAACTGGCGCGTAGGACAAAGGAAAAAAAATCCCTATAGAATTGGGAATTTTGATAAGTGTTAAATTGTATATATAAAATACCCAGGATTTCGCCAATAAAAGCCAAAAATATGCCAAAAGATGGAAATATGTGTGCTTTTGTGTCATAATGTGCAGGAAAGGATATCAAAGTCAAAAAGAGCAAAAACGAGCAAAAACCAACAAGAAATAAAGAGACAAGTGTACAAGAGAGAGATTTGAAGCCAATTTCAAAGCCGGATCAAGACCGTGGTCAAGAAAGTGAAGAAAAGGACAAAAGGACAAAGGAAAAAGACCACTTTGCCCTTACAATGGAAGATGAAAAGACTAAAATACCCTTGGGCCTTTTTACAACAAAAAGCCCAACAAAAAGCCCAAAACAAAAGTCCATTTCCTGGTTTCTAAACTACAAGGGCTAGATTTGTCAAATCCGAAAGTTGATTTAACACTACATTTTTCAAAGAGAAACACAAGGACTGATTGTGCAATACTCCCAAAGTTTCAAACACAAAACGCGGGCAACTTTTCCCCTAACTGTTTTCTAACTTCTTTTCCCGCCCAAAACCTGAAACAAACCCAATCTTCCCTAAATCCTTTCCCGTCTTTCCCAAGTTCACTTTACCTCGTATTTACCCACCTCCACGTCATTTTTATGACGTGGCAGCATCCTATTGGTTCGAACACCTCACCAAAGAGATCCAACGGTTAAGATTCAAAGAAAAAGTGATCAACGGCTGTTAAGGAGTGAAGCTCTCATCTTCTCATCATCTTTTTCTATAAATAGAAGCTTAAACATTCAGAGTTTAGTTAGTTTTTAGAGTTAGTTCATTTTATTTTGTAATTTTCTCTTTTAAATCTTACGAGTACTGTTCATCATTGCAATTAAGCTTTTTAAATCTTTCAAGTCACTTGTATTACTTGTTTCTTACCTTGTATTCTACTTTCTTAAGCAATAAAACTAATTCATTTGTGTTTGGAGTTTAAGTTTTCAAGTAACAAGCTTGTTTTAGCTAATAAGCTTGTAATAAGCTAAATTTAGCTTATTCTATTTTCTTTTGTTCTAAAATTGTTTTAATATTGCTAAAAGCTTTTTAAATACTGAGTTTGTCTATTATTGTTCAAAAATGGTCATTTGAATTCAATTTGGATCAATATTGAGAGCAATAAGGAGTGATAAGCTACTTTCATCTAATTGAGCTTATAGCTTAATGGTCTAGAGGCAAGGTGCTATTAGGTTTATGTTTTGAAGCCACTCATTCAGATAGAGTGGCTAGTTCTGAGACTACAAATTTCAGGTTTCACATTCTATATCTCATTTCAGTATTAGAAGCTTATTCTAGTAGCTTATTGCATTGTTTCTTTAGTGTGATTAAACATGTTCAAAATTGTTTAGTTAGTTTAGGTATTCAAATATTTTCAGCTGTTATAGTTAGAATTCATTAGAATACCACATTTTAGATTCTGTCAATATAAGTAGAATAAGCTAGCTGATAAACTAGCTTATTTCTCTTAATAAGCTGTAGGTTTTAGAGTTAAAATAGCTTAATTAGGTTAGTTTTAGATTGAGTAGATATAAGGTTTAAACAGTTTTAGCTTTAAAATAGATTTTAAGTAGAAATTAGTTTGGACAGTTTTAGTTAAGTAGTGTTTGGATTAAGGTGTATTTGACCTCTAAAGTCAACATAATTCTGTCAATTCACTTTACACAGTTGAGGTTTTCATAGTTAACAAGTTTTAAATAGGTTTTAAGAATTAGTTTGTAGAATTGCAAAGTTTTGAGCTTAAAAGTCCCTTGCTAGCACCAGGACAGTTTTTAAGTGCAAAGTAGTTTTAGATTTAAGTGAATCACAGCATTCTATAGTTCAAGTTTGGTTAATGCAGGTTTAATAACACTTAGATAGTTAGTTTAAAGAGTTCTCAATATAGTTTTTAGCCTGCACTTTAGTTTTTACCAAGTGTATCAGCAACAACAGTACTTATTCAGTAAGTACTGCTGTTGCTTACCAATTTTCTAGCTTCTTTTTAGTACTAATAATAAGTAGTTAGAATTTAGTATTAAGCACCTTAATAGTACTCCATTAGCTTAATATAGATAAGATTTTAAGTTTCATTTCCAAGCTTTAGATTAGCTTAAATCTTCTTGCAAAAGTGGTATAGTAGCAGCTGAGATTTCTAGCTTGATTTTAGCTTATTCTTTCTTTCCTTATTTTGATTTCTAATTTCTAGCTGTTATTACCAAAATCCTTTTATCTAGGTGTATTCAATATTCATAGTTTAGCTTATTTCCAAAAATTTAGTTTCTAGGAATTAGTAATAAGCTAATTAGCTTATTAGGTATAGCTTAAAAACAGTGATTAAGCTTGAACTTTCACTTTTTGATAGCAAATTTCTTGTTAATCTTGTTAACTTTTAGCTTATTGCTTTTTAGAAATACTTAGTACACAATATAATCTTCTTATAACTTCTTTTGGTTTTCATTTTCATTGAGTAATAAGCTAGTAATAAGCAAAAGATTAAAAAAGCTAAATTTTCAAAGCAAAGCTTGAGTTTCTGTAACACAGAATTAAAAGCTAAGTTTCTAGCTTATTCAGTTGATAAAAGTTCATAGTGTTTTTATTAAAGTTGTAGAGTTAAAGCTCAAGTTCAACTTTGTAGTTTTAAGTTTTAGCTAATTTTCACTTTTTAGATAAGCCAAAAATAAGCTAAATCGTAGGGTCTATTTGGTACTTTCTTAATAGTCTAAAGTTAACTGTTTTAACTATAGTGTAAATTCTAGTTAATTACCCCGCCTACCCTTTACTTTCATTTGTTTCATTTTCTACCCTAGTCTTTTAGGTATAATAAAATAGATTTAATATTTTTAATTTTAGTTTAATAAAATTAGGTTTTAGGTTTTAATTAGTAAAATTAGGGTTCAATTGCTATATAAAAATTGGGCATTTTTATTCCTTTAGTTTTCTGCACATTTTAAGTAGTCAAAAACCATTTTCTTTATTTTTCCAATTGAATTTGTATTATCTAGAAATTAAAATAGATTTTTAGTATTTTCTTTTTATAAAAAATTCATAGAAAATAGAAAAATAGTTGGAAAATTTTAATTCTTTTGGTAATAATTTTCTTTTCATTCTAGTATTTTTGAAAAATAAAAATAGAATTTTAGTGTTAATTTTTAGAAAAAGTTTATTTTTAGTAATTCATTTTTCTTTAGAAATTCATAAAAAATTCAAAAATAGTTAACAAATTCTAAATCTTTTTCCTAAAATTTTCTTTTTAAATTTGTGATTCTTAGGTATAAAATTTGTTAATAGAAGTGCTTTAGATTTTAAATTCTTGTTTTAGCTCACATTTTTAGTTCACGTTTGTTAATTTTTCGTATTAGTTAAACGTTTTTTAATTGTTTAATTGTTTCTATAGTTTAATTGTACTATTATATTCGTAGTGTAATTCAAAATTCAAAAATCCTTTATTCATTCTTGACT